>VZRH01005100.1:116213-148039 GCA_013397555.1 Urocynchramus pylzowi | reverse complement strand
TTTTTTTTTTTTTTTTTTATGTCACTTTTGCATCAGAATGTATCTTTATCTCTCTTCTTTTTCTTCCAGTGCTATCACATGTTTTATTGTTTGGCTTTCAGTATTGTGGTCCAGACTGGCCTTTAATAAAACTCATACCATGCAGTTTAAGATCCCCAGCCATCTGCTCTGCTGAATGTTCTGAGTAAACTCATGGCACATGGAAAATGCAAGCACACAGAAGATGGCTCTTTCTGGTAATAGGGAGAGACATCTGAGAAAATAAAAAAATAAAGATCCTTTCCCATCAATCAAGAAGCCCAATGCTCCTTTGGATCATCATAGTTTTGACTGTTTCATTTCAAAGTGAGAATCATCACTGGAAGACAGACAATGTGTCAGCAGGAGCCTAATTATAGGGAATTGTAGGAAATATCTTGAAGTATCTACAATATTCACACGGGCTGTCCTCAGTTTCACTGTCTCAGCACACTGGTATTCCCTTTTGGTAGCTATCCCTGCACAGATTATAAGAGTGAAGACAAAATGGGAAATTATTTGGCTCATAATTGTGTTTCTCTGAAAGCATCAAGCTAGAGATATCTGATTCCTTTTTAGAGGTTAAGTTTTAGGTGCTCCTTCTCTGCTTGGGGAGGGTTTGGCTGTGTGTGATAGGATGAGGAGTTGTTTTTTTGTTCTAAGCAAATATATTTTTTGTACATTATAATACATTATTTATGTATATTATAAATATATTGTGTATAATATATTTTATGTATATTATATATACAGTTATTTCTGAAGAATTAGGATGCAAAAACTACTGGGAATTAGACTTATTTATAGTTCCAGTTGATGCATCCTGGTTTTATATGCTTTCATGTTAAATCCAGGAAGAGGCTACAGATTCACAAATATCTTCACATTTCATTCTGTGCTTAAGAGTCTGCAAAGACTAAGGCAGAATTCTGACTTCCTTATTTCTTATGTTGTAAGCTGCTTATATATGTTAGCTGGCTGAGGTAGCTACAGAACAAATGTAATTTCTATATTTTCCTAAAAGTTGAACTCAAGGACAAAAACATATGATAAAATAACAATAAAATGTCATGTTTCTTGGACATAAAAAGCATAATAGAATTTACTTTCAGACATAAGAACAGCAGTTGAGGAAATAACAAAGAAATACCATCACCAAAGTGAACGATTGCTTTCCCTTGTGGCTGCTTCTATCAGGAATAGTAAAATTAGAAAAATCAGGAAGAAAAAAGGAGTAACATTTTGATGATAAGGTACCATAATGTTAGGTGGCAAGAGTAATTGCATTTGTTTGCAATTGTTTTGTGCTTATCTTTATGTGAATTAAGAATAACAAAAAAATACAAAATTAATAAAAGAACCATTCTGAAATGGGTGATTACATGATAATGAGCATAAATGGAAAATACTCATCCTTCTGGGTCTTATTCCCAATTCCTATTCTCATGATATTACAGTTTCCAGTTCTGTGCCTGCTGGTGCAATTTTATTACAGTTGATAGGAGAATTCAGTTCATTCAATGTATGGCACAATTCATACACATTTTATTTGCTCTGTGTTTGTTCAAAAATGCAAAGGAGTGGAGCAATGATACAGGAAAGAAAGCAATCAAGAGAAGGCTACTATCACTGATATCTCCAGTATGGCCTAGATCAGAGCTCAAAACTTCTCAGGAAGTACATTTCTGGAAGTTAATGATCACAAGATCTCTTGGCAAGCTGCCTGAAGCACTCAGCTTGTAAGCTGAGAAGCCTCGTTTCAAAGAGCAGTCCATTTCCTAAAAAATGTGCATTCATAGAGCCTGAAGCTTTGCATCATCTCCAAACATGATGACTCTCAGCTATCATATCTGCAGACACGCTTACACAAGCAGTGGAATCATTCCACACTTAGAAATTTTTATGCTAGAGAAGTACAGGTGCCAAGACTGTTTCAGGACCATGTGTCTAATTTTGCTCATGTTTGAATAAAGTTCAGACTGTCCTGGTGCATGTGACAAATAGGTATGTATCAGCAGAGGAAAAGGAAGACGTTCAGAACTAATGATGCAGCAGATTAAATCCTACTATTTTCATCAAGTTAGATGGTGTAGTTTCTCTAGTGGCCATCCAAGAAGCAGAAAAGTAAATTAAAATGTAACCCATACATATTTTCTTTTTCTCTTTTGCACATTTTTCTGGCATTAGCATCTCAGGTCATATAGGCAGAACATTTCTGAGAGCTCTACATGAGTAGACTGGTCAAAAAGTATTTTAGTGCAACTATATATGCATTTTGAAGAAAATGGTACATTGTGAGCACACTGTAATATTTTCCATACACTTCAAATAAAAAGCAATACAAGCAAAAAAAGGCATACTTTCCCTGATGCAAACATCTGAAAACACACACTCACAGACAGCACAAGCACCTGAGAAATAGGAAGGAAACTGAAATTGAAAGGGAAAACAATAAGTTGAGGTTTACTTTCCAGGCAAAACAACACACAGAGGGATAAAACCTGACCAAACCAACAAACTAAATAACTCCAGCTAAGATAGATGACAAGCAAAATAGATTTTCCCACATCCTCTCCTCACCCAACTCTTTCTAAGGACCTTATGTACACAAGTATAAACAGAAGCAATTACGTGCAAATTAGCTGAATATCACGGATCTGATCCACCTGAACCCAAGAACATGACCTTTTTACTCTTCATTCATATTCTAGCATTGCAATGAAGACTAAACTGCATTATAACTAAAAATGGACTGACATAGATTTAGAAACATAGAAAAGAAAATCCTTTTGGAGCCCACTGCCTCCTCCATCACCAAATAAACCAGCTGTGACCTAGCTGCCTTGATGGTCCTAAAGATGATGCAGAAAAAAACATTTTCAGAAGTAGTAATGAGTTATTTCAAATTAATCTAAGCTATAATACTCCATCATTTTCTTCACCAATTTAAAATAAACTACTATGTTTAAACTTTGGAATATAATGGTATAAAAATTTCTGGATAAAAATAGAGACCTGTGCTCTTAAAACCTTCACTGACTGTCCTTTCTCATGTACTCAGGTGAAATTATCATTCTTTCCAGTAGGATAAGGAAAGGACTAAAATATTCTTCTGTCTTAGTGACTTCCACTTTCTTTCTGTGCCAAAGTAAGGGTTGGTCTACTAATGCACAGGAATGTGTTAGGAGCTCAGCATAAGAATTACTGTGTGAAATTATAAGGCTTATGTTATACAAGAGGTCAGACTAAATTATCATAATGGTCCCTTCTGGGTCTTAAAACCTATGAATAATCGGTGTCTCCATCCTAACGTAGACTGCTACTTCATCTAATCTAGTCATCATCATATTTCCTACAGAGGCTAGCACCTGAGATTTCACTGGAAATCAAATCCCCTTTCACCCTTTTAATGTAACTAGATAATTACATAAGGGAAGAAAAATTTCTTCCCAACTCTTGTAGGCTATCATATTATAAATGAAAGTAAGGTACTTGTTTCGTTTCTGCTATAAGAACGTTTTATTCCATTAAAAAATGTAACATTCTTGAACTTCTTATATAGTTAGCACATACAGCTGCATCCAGCAACCATTTAGTTGATACTATGGGGCATTTGTGAACCAAAACTTAATTGGGAGTTTTGTGATGAAGGAAAATTTTCAGCAGCAAAGTAGCCAAGAGAAGTTCAGCCATAGTTCATGCAATCTTTTCAAAAATTTATATTAGAGTACAGCTGCAAAGAAATGGCAGCCTGAATCTGAAGGAGGGTGTCTTCCCTGGTGCATCACAGGGTCAAGAAATCCTGTACCAAGTAAGGATGCAGAGCTTTGCTGTAAATATTTGTGGTTTTCCTTTTCATACAATCTTTTTACCCAGTGCTGGAATGCTGCCATAGCACACCTTCAAGATGAAGAATATAAAAACCATGTGTTGAAGTGAATTTTAACATTTACAAAAATGTGAAGATAGGAGATACTATCAGACCCATGTCCATACAAGAAGCTAGGAAAAGGTATAAGAGGCAAAGAAGAGTTATAAGATTAATTACCAAATTAGTCAATGAAACAGGGTGAGAATTATTCAGCCAAATGAAGCAAAATCCCAGATGCATGCTTCTACCTTTTTCTCAAGACAAATTCAGGATGGGTGATTAGCACTGTAAAGTCCTCAGTTCATTCTCTCACGTCTTAATCCTAGGGATTAAAAAGTGCAATGAATCTAGCAAGATTGTTTAAAGTGCACAACCCCAAACATCAGAGCTGTAGTGCAGCATTATCATTTTTTCCAGGAGCTTTCTTATAGCACCCTGATCTGCTCAAACTGCTGCTGCTGTGTGACAGAGGGTCCCCTCTCTATGGTACAGAAATAACACATGCCACATGCTCAGTATTAGGAACTCTGTTTTCATTATTCTTTGCTTTCCTGCTTCTCATAACACAGTACTATTCAAAGCAACAGTATTTTCCTTACATCTAGAATGCAGGCTTTTAGTATAAATGAAGTTGCTGCTGGCACTTCCCTACTATTTTCACTGTATCCACAGAAAAATCTGTGATCTGGAAACCACAGCTAAACACAGCTATCAGGTGTCAGGAAATGTAATTGGACTGACACCGGCAGACAAAAGGGACTGGAAGGTAGGGATGAGATGGGAGCAGCCATCTGGACAGGGAGAGCCATTTCAATCTTTGTATGAAAGCCTGTGACAATAAGTCATAATAACAACTCCTCAATTCATGAAGTCTGGTGACTTCTCCTTCCTAAAACATGTTCATAATTACCACAAAGAATGCATTTCACTTCTGTAGAATTTGCAGAACTGTACCAGGAAACAGCTCTGAGAATTCATAGGGCAACAGGTTCCTGTAACACATTTCTATTGCTCTCTGAGCACCTCCAAATGCAGAGTAAACACTTGTTTCTTTTGTAGGAACATAGTGATTATGAAAAAAAATAAAGAGACTATCACAGGAAAACATAAATCTTAAACTACTTTCATTAACCTTCAATAATATAAATATTTTTTTCTAACTCAAACATGGCCTTATATTGTCCAACTGATATTTTTTTTTCCAAAATATTTCTGAAGTTAAACACTTATATTTGTAAAATGTTTTATTTTCTTTAAAAATCTACTTAGATGTGTGGAATTGCTGCAATGTAAATGGACAGATTTAACACCTCTCTTTTTTTCCCTTACAATACAAATAAAATTTGAAATACTGATTTTCAAAAAATGTATTGTATGGGTGTGTGAGAGTATTACTTGTCTATATGATACATATTCTAATAGTAATTTAAGTTCTTTCTTGGAATTTATCTGCAACCATTGACTGTGAGTTATTGTAATTATGTATCTTGAAAGAAATATAAGTTCAAGCACAAGTGTTTTCTGTGTATACATATACATGGAAATATATAGATTCACACACATATACAGTCACAGAGATGAAATCTATATTTCCATAACCTCCTTATAAAAACCTTGAAGGAAGGGAACATATTTAAAGGTATTTAATGGGCATTAATACAGTCTGGATATTGATAAATTAGTGTATTTTAGCATGAAAAGCTGCCTACCAATATTCAGGGAGGCATAAGATTAAAGCACCTATTCTTTCAAATGTCAAGACTAGAAATTCTGTATTGCAATACACCCAAACTGAGCTAGACCACTTCACTGCAAAACACCTTCAAAATGATCCCATTTAACAAGTGTGTACAATGTATCATTGACCTGATCATCTTAGAAAACCATATGTGCTAATGGAGAAAAAAACAGACTGGGATTTAACTGGGGAAGTGAGAGAGATGGCCAAGAAAGCACAGCTGCATGAAATATGTAATAAGGAGCCTTGGTCCCTTCTAGAAACCACAGAATCAGTGTGGTTTCTTTCTGCCTTCAGCCCAGAGTTCTGGGAGAGCTGCCAAAAGCAAAAAGAACTGTAGGATGCTAGTGAGGCTGACTGGAAAGGAGAAAGATATTTTATTAAAATAAAATGTTTAGGTTTTTTACTCTGAGAGGGGAAGCTGCAGAACACAACCTGCTGGTAGGGTCATGAAATGATGAAGGAAATTTCTCAAGACTAAAGCATCTCTCCTCCCAGGTGGAAACTGGGGAAAAGATCCCATTTCCTCCCAAGTAAACAATGGTCAGAACTGTTGATTTTCTGTGCTCTGTCCCGGAACCAGGACCTGACAAAGAACAACTATGGAGAGGAAAAGCTTTGGATAAGGGTATGGAACAAAGACAGTTAGTGGAAGGGATACTTTCAGAAAATTAACAGGAATGAGCTGAATTTGGGGTGAACAGCTACATCAAAACTGACCATGAGGACTCAGATGTGGGTGTGACCTCTTGAGTGCTGAGTGAGGGGTGCACTGCTCAGAATATACCACCCATGTTGGAGGTAGCAAACATCTGCATGGAAAAAGATTTATGAGCAATGGATTTGATGATTAAAAGCTCAGGGAGGCTGAGGCTCCAAAAAAATCAAAACAAAATCTGCATAACTAAATTAATCACCAGAAGACAGCTGATTATTTCAAGTGGAGGAAAGCAAGCCATGGTTTCATTCAGCAAGAGGAAGGGTAGAGTGCTTGAAACAAATAGAGCAAGATGAAGACCATAAGACTACTTCAGCTTCTACTTCACTTGTCCTCCCAAATAGCAAACTATGGGAATAAACCACACTTCCAATCTCAGCAGTGATATTTGTGCACTCCTGAAATGAGATTTGGCAAAAACTGTGACACTAAAGCAACAATGGAAAATAAAATCTATTAAGCAGTCATGCTGCTATGTCTATTAAAGATGTTATTAGATTCCAGAAGATGATTTAGAGAACATGGTAAATGTTAATTTACTTTATATCTTTTGTACATGGCAGGGAGAAGGGTCTCATTTTTTTATGTTTTATTTCATTCCTTACTCCTAAGCCAGTGGCTGAATCACATCTCTGTAAGAAATTGTGCAGCACTGTAAGATTGAATCTGCAAACTCTATTCCAGAAGCACTTAGTACGTGCATAAATCAATTTTTTCTTTCAAAAATAACCTTCCATGCTTCACCTGCAGAAGTTACATTTAAATAAATTCTTCAGAGAGGAATTTAAAGAAGAATTCAGCTGCTAATAAACACAATAAGTATTTTTAAATAAACAGTAATGAAAAGTATGCTCTATTGACTAATTCTGTATAAACCATAGGTACTCTTCAAAAATATTTGATTTTTAAATAATAATTTTTAAATAAACATACCTAAAATAAGTGCCAGAATGCAGATTTTTAAAGTGTAGATACTGAATGCATGTAGTAGGCAAAACACATATCCTAAATGTAAAGAAATAACTTAGATTTAAAATAATAGAAAAGGAAAGCAGTAGCTGTACAATTATACCTGATATCAAAAATGCCCATAAGAAGTTTTCTTCATTCATAGTTTCTAGGAGTTGTACCACAATGCAAGCACCACTTTGAGTAGAAGTGCAGTCAGGGAGCAGAAGGGGGAAGATGGAACTGTGGGTGACCTTGGAGGTGGAGGCTTTTGTCAACCATGTACTGCCACAATCCCTTTTCAATATGAAACACTTCTAAAAGCAGTGCTCTTTTTTGCTATGTGTTTGTCAGAGAAAATTCTGAACATATGTTTTTTTAGTAGTTAGATTGACTAAATTAATAATTCTAAAATATTCCTTTAAAAATTTTCTTAGCCTCAACAATCCAATACTCCACTATTTTCTGTCACTAATCTCAATTATTTATTTCCAACTGTATAACAAGTGGCAGTGCTCTTATCTTTACTTAATTAGCTTTGATTTCTAATGTTAAATTCCTGTTTAAGATTAAAAAGAACATGGCTAGCCACATACTAACTGTAAATAAGATGAGTCTGTTGTGAAAAGTTCATATGCAAATGTCTGTTGTTGATGACTACAACAACCATGCATAATCAAGACTGTAAATCTGTCATTGTGACATACAAGAAATGCTTAGCTCCACACTTACTGCAAGGGCAAACATGAAAGTGGAAAACTTGTAGATCAGTATTGTGGAGGAAACAATCAAATAATTCCAAACACTATTTAGAGAGCTCTGTTTAGTTCAGAGGAATTAAAACCTGTATCTTAAAATTACCAACATCAATCCACTGAAGATATAAAAAAATTCTGTCATAAATTATTTGTCTGTTGAGAATCACTGTCAAAATTGATACTGCAAGATAATTATCTCTTCAGAAAAAGCAAGGATTTCAGTTGCACTGATACTGAAAGTTATTTTGTATCTGAAAATTTTTGCAAATGAATGGAATGAATTTGATATGATGACACTCCTAAAATCTTTTTATATGTGATATATGCACACCTGGGCTGGGAGAATTGTGCTGTGTGGTCCACTTTTGTGCCTGTGATTACTGCTATCTACTTCTGACAATCTTACTGGACTTTTTTTGCCTTTTATTAGAGTTTCTGCAATATAGATAGATCTGAGTAGGGGTAATGGGAAAGGCCAGCTCAGGCCTTGTACATGTCACAGAGCTGCATCTATACACTTACATAAAGTCATTCTCAGTGGCTAGATGAACCACACAGTGTATCCTCTGCTAAAGGAAGTAGAGAAAGTTGAGATTTCTGCAAACTGAAAATCTTTTGCTATATTTTACTACACACCTTCAATAAAAAAAAAAAAAAGGTTATCATTTTGTTTATCATGATAGCAGTAAAAAATCCTAGCAGTAATAGCCACTGAATCAGAGAGTTAAAGCTGAAGTTTTATGATGCCAAAAGAATTACCTATAGTAAGATAAATCACCAAGAAAGGCAGAATTACTGAGCTCTAATAAAATTCTTTAATGTCCACTGGTAGGAGACCAGAGGTATCTAGTTACCGTGTACTTTGAGGATATTCTTCAGTATTCCTTTACTTTCAAGCATCTTTCAGTTTCTTTCCAAGTTCACATGGGACTTTTTGCTGCCCATCCAGAGGTAATCAAAAATTTCAAATGGAGATAATACAAATACCTACAAAATAACAAATGAGTGAAAGTATTTATTAAAACAAATCCATTCTCCTATTTGTTGCACATGGCCTACACACATACAAGAAACAACTACAGAGCAAATACTGAAATTTACATGACGAAGTTGGTGTCATACCTCATATAATTTTACTGATCACAATTGTGACCATAGGTCACAGTCTCAAACCAGTTTTTGCTACTGCTGTCTCACAGTCAGTTTTGCCAAAAACTTGGATGATAGAATGCTTATATTATTCTTTGTTCCAAATTATTGAATCTCTTCATAATTCTGCAAGCAAAATTTATGAAGCATCCATTAGTCATTTTGCATGTGCAGTTTTGTTGAGGCAGGGGAGAAGTGACCATCAAGCATTCACAAGCATTCCAGCTTTTGATTTATATGAGAAGAGAAATTGATATATCTGATCTTTCAATTAAAACTACAATCTCATTTGAATACCACAGGTCACTTACATTGTTGTCTAAAATTTCAGGATAGGTATTCACATTAAGAGTACACAGAAAGACTTGCCATTGAAATATAGTGAATAAATACTTCTGCAGTGACCCAGTTCTGACTGTCTCTGATGATTCAGTACATTTGTGGATATGTAGAGAAAAAGAAATAGGTCAAAGTCAGAGGAGGTTTGTTCCCAGGAAAGACTCCGGCATGGACAAGGGAGCATGAATTTTTTCAGACCAGGCAGGCATATGAGATTTCCACTATCCTGACCATCCAAACTAATCAAAAGATAATTTTTCTGCCTGTTTCTAAAAGCAGTGGCATTGTAGGCTGATCTCCTAGGAAAATCATACCAAATTATCTCAGGTCTAACAGTTCAAGAATCAGGTCTTCCTGCCTCTGCACATCTGTCTGAGAAAGGTACTTCATTCTCACCAAATGTTATCTTAGCCCGTCCTGAGACTCTGAGTGTACTTAAGTGATACCAGTGTTTACAGGATACTTGCATCCCTAAGACAGCTGCAAAAGAGTGATACAACAGATCAAAGCTCTGTGGAAGTTTTCAGGTAATCCTAATCACAGCCTATTATAAGAAACACAATCCTGCCTGACACATGGAGCAAATGACCTGTAAATGAAGCTGCCTCACAAACTATAAAGACACTTCTCTGTTTTCCACACAACTTTTGCTTCAGAAAATTTAGGTCAAATAGCATTTCAATTTTTTTTTCCTAGCAGATTAAATTGGGTCATGTTCCTAGAGAAGTGGGTCATTTTTCCTTGTAAATAAACAGTTTCATGCCTGCATATCCTTAGTTCAAAGGCTCTATTGTTTGTACTCAAAATTGCACAATTCTTTTGCTTAGCCAAGAGGCAGTGATTTTTTTTATATTTTTTTTCCAAAGGGCAGTCTTTAGCTTAACCTAGTCAGACACATGATTTTTCTCAGTACATGACAGTGAAGAGTCTCTTTTCTGTCTTCCCATCAAAACACTGACTGGGGATAAAATTCTTAGCCAGTATTGATTGATTTGCTCCAGTGACTTCAGCAGAGCTGTTCTGGTTTATATCATGTGGGAATCCATGCTAAAGAAGATCAGTGTCCAGTGCAAAAATATAGAAAAGTTATTGCCAATTTTCTAACGCATCTCAAAAGATTATTTTCACATCTGTTCAGGTGAGAATAAGGACCTTTATGAAGAAAATGGTGCAATTCCCTAGCTTGAAGCTGTAAAGTTCAAGCCAAATGGTCCAATACCTTAGTGTATTTACACAGGATGGTTCAGTTAAATGTTATAGCAAGGGGAAACAAAAAGTCAACAATGATATAATCTTCCTTCCCTTCTTTTTTTTTTTTTTTAAATTTAAGCTTATCAATGTTTCTATCATTTATGTCATCATGAATGAGAACATGGAGAACTGTCATACTGCTTAAATGAGTCTTCAAAGGATTACATACTGATCTAATTTCCATAAATACAGACATACATTTGAAGTTCACATAAGTGAATATGATGTAAGGTCATTCTTATGCCAGCCACTCCCCACTCTTTTGTGTTCTGTTTCGCAATTTTTTCCTAATGTTTAATGTCTACAGCATTTTTTTCTCACTGTTGTTAATATTTCACTGCATGTCTTACAGAAACACAAGGATTTAAACATTTTTCCTTTTTAAATTCCCAACTCTCTTGTTCTCACGTTGACATTGCATACATATGCCTAACAAACCATAGAACACATATTGTCTTTATAAGTTTAATTCCTCTTCGTTATTATTTCTTCACTATCAAAAGAGGAATGGCTATATTATTGTGTCAAATTTCAGCAAGCATAGGTATAATAAGAATTTTAAAAGAGCATAAATTATTGAACAAGTAAGGGGTTTTTTATTATTGGATATTTAATAATTGATATTTACTAAATTTTCTGGGAAACCTAGTCCCTCTTTATTGATATTGTTTACTTTTTAATGTTCTGTACTACTCTATGTGCTTCAGGAAAGACTATATTTAAAGTGTATCAGCAACAGACATAAAAATTATTCTTACTCTTTATTCACAAATTTAGTCTAGTTATAGTATATGACATAATTTCTGTATATGTAACACAGAGCTCCAGTCTGGTTTTCTACGGGTTTTGGAATCAAACTTTTCAATAGAGATATACCAACACCTGTTTTGAAAAATCCTCCCAATATGACCTAGATTTTCCCAACTTCAGAAGTACTCCAGAGGTAACCCATCATATTTGCAAGAGATTTGAAAGGTACACACAGATTTGACAGCATTTCTTGACATGCTAAGATTTTGCCATATTAATCTGGATAGCAGTGGTTGTATGAATAATGAAGAATAATTTCTATTGGCAGCAAAATTTTCTAAATTAATTTGAAAAAAACTTCCAGCAGATGCACTGTCTTTCATCAATTTCAAATGCCTTAAGACATTTGCTCAGTTGTATAATGAAGACAATAACTAAAACTGGTGAACGTTGCTTTATTCATATCAGTGAGTGAGTTTCTGAAATGCTTCTGAAAAAAAAATCTAAAATTATTGTCAAAAGAAGATTGTAGAAGAATAGCAAAACACTTAGTCTGACATTAAAAGAGTAAATTAATCCTTTTCATGTTGGTTTTATTATACTGATAATTTTATTCTAGTGATTTACTTGTATATGAAAAGAAAAGGTGACAACATAAACATAAATAGCTTATGCAGATTAGATTGAATGGGGATTGCTGCTCAAGAGAAGCGCAACACAGCCTGTGGAACATGCCTCAGATGATCCCCCACAAGTAGAGACCAGGGCAGCAGCACTCTCAGGTGAGGTCCTTGGAAACTGTTTTTCATGACACACATTTGTTTACTTTGAAAAACAATTCCACAGTATAAAACAGATTTTGGAGTTTATTCATAATAAGATCGGACTTTCTCATATCATGACTATGTTGTGATGTGTACATCAGATGTGTGAGAAACAAAGCAGACAAAAAAACAGATCAAAATCATTCCAAAAAGATACAAACCAGCATTTTTATCTGGAAAATGTCAACCATCACCCATACGAGAAATATAAAGAAACCAAATTCTGCACATTAAAAAGTCAGAGAGGGAAGCAGAACAGCCCTAATGGATAGCACTGGATTGTTTTCCAAACTTTGGGGTTCTTTGCATATATTAACGTAAATAACAACTAGTAAATTGAAAAGACATTGATATGAACATACGAGCTCTTTGACCAGATGCAGTGAAACAGAGTGCAAATAAATTAGAGGAGGAAGATGTAAAAGTAAAATCAAAATGAGAACCAAAAAAAATTTGTCAAAATTTTCTGCTGTGTTTATTTTTGTTTGTTTTGGCGGGGCTGGAAATGTTTGGTTTTTTTGTATCTTTGTTTCTTTGTTTCTTTGCTTGTGGGAGTTGGTGATTTTTCATGAAGAGAATTATAAATTCTGACACTCTCTTCAGAATGCAAATAGCTATAAATGGAAATAAAGCCATAGTCAGGAAAAAAAGGTTAAAAATTACTTAATTAGAGATACTGACAAACATTTTAAAATAAGCACTTGAAATTATTTTTAATTTGTGGATTATATGTAATATGAATTATCAGATATGGGACTAAATATGCCAAAAGAAAAATTATGACATTGTTCTCCCTTGTGCTTTCATAACTGGAACAAGCAGGACCATAATCAAAGTAATTTCAGAAAATGAGAAAAAAAAAAAAAAAGAAGTAAAAGTAGAGTTGTAGAATTAAAATTAGAATTAAAATAAAAAACAAACTTATCAACAAAGCAGAAGTTACTGAAAAAGCAGTTTGGGATGAAGCCATGGACGTGGCACAAAAATTTCAAAAGTTTGCTAGTGTAAGAGACAAGAATACTGCTGGAAATATAAGAAAATAAATGGCTGGTGTGGGAGAGACTGGTAACTATGTAACCAATTTTCCAATTCTGAAAACACAGTGTCAATATGGTAATATTTGTGACAACACAATATTTATCAACATAATACTGCCCAGTGTTGACCATGACCACTATTAACCAAAATCAAGTTATTTAAATAATACTAGATCTCTATTTAACAGCCTGTCATGAAATTTATTTAAATAGTACTTTTAGTCAACAGTCTTATCATGCTTTTACCAACAGTGTGATCAATATAAGCATTATATCTAGCCTACAATTTCACCCACCACTTCAAAAGCTTCATAAATCATCAACTTTTATAACTTCTTGATTACCTCCTAACGTTCATACAAAACAAGGATAAAAACAAAAATCACCCTCTGATGAAAGCATGCTGAGCACTTGAAAAACTTTTATTAAATGATATCCAGTTAGCAACACCCTGTTGGGCCATCACTGTGTAGTGATGATTATGGAGTGCTCTTTCGCATAAACTGAATAAATCTCATAAATTGTTGATGGAGGTGCTTTAAAATATCATCTATTGACCAACTTTACCCCAGCAACAGAATAGAATTGATTTACTTTGCCTCTCTTCTAAGAAATTTTATCCATAGCCTGGGGCTTGGGGATTGTACAGCAAACAGATCAATCCCATGTACTTTCAAGGGCTGGAGAAAGCTGTTCATGTCTGGGTATCCTGAAAGGTCTGCATCTTGCTAACCAGTTTAGTGAGGCTTGCTCACAGTATGACAAGAAAGGTGGATGGGGGTAGCCCATCTTTAACATCAAAGAGTGTTCACATAGGCACGATTAAAGGTAAAGTTGTCAGGCCAATTTTTACAGTGAGGTTAGGTCTACAGGAGGCATGTAATTGAATTTCATTTCCACTGGTGCCCCAACCCGCCTTGTCCCTTCCTTGTTCTGCCTTGGTTGTTCCAGGGAGTGCTAAAAAGACAACAGGCCATGCTGCATATGGCCCACATGATCTCTCTCCATCAGACAGGCTCCTTGAGCAGTACAGCTACATCAGATTGCAACCTGATGACAGAAAGAAAAAAATAGAGGAGAGATCAGAAATACCTTATGTTGCTCTTCCACCTCTACAAGTTTGTATTTATAGATTTCTTCCACAACACTTTCTGAACTTGCACAAAGTATGGGAAATATTGTTGTTTGTCTGCAGCCTTCATTCAAAAGGCCTTTAGCATTTTAATCCATTTGCCTTTAGACTTTTACAGAAAATTCTTTTTTGCTACATTGTAGTCACCACAGAAGATGAAAAATTGAATTACTTTAATGTTCTTCACAATATTATGCCTCTCTCTTTCATACTTCTGTGATGCTGCTTTGCTAACATATTCTTCATCATACTGAAAAATATCCATGACCAAACACTACTCAAAGTTCATTATGGTAAGATAACTAAATGAAACCAGATAAATCCAACTACAGTAAAGAGTCATATATCTCATCAATATTGTCATTGCAACAGCATGATATCTTACTTTTGGGTGACACCTCAGGGATACAGAATGCTTTTTTAGACTCAATATCTAACCTTTAGACTCAATATCTAACAAGGACCACCGGTTTCTTTAGGACTGCCAGTGCATTTGAAATTAATGAATTAGTATATGAGGTACAAAATGGAAGTCATTTAATACCTTACTGAATTGTCTCATAAGCTCTGAGGCAGGCATGAAATTGTTTTCCTTATAATAAAATCCACCAAAGAACAGTAGAAAGTCCCCTCTGTGAGGCAGTTAGAAACACCTTATTAAATTCCCCCAAAAATGAGGTGCACGTTGAAGCCTCTCATGGCTGTTAACTGCCCCAGACACGACATTGCCTATCAGCTCCTGGCATCTCCTGTCTCACCAAATTGTGATTCTCCTTTGGATCCAATCCTACCACAGAGTGTGGAAACAAACTTTAATTCAGCCTTCCAGGAACATGATTTTCATTATTGCCTTCAATTTTACTGTATGTATAAACCCTTGACCCCACTTGAAGTCGCTACAGAGGTAACACAGCCTGATAGTATAAGGTGGTTCCTTTAATCAGATAACATTTTTAAATAAAGTCAAATCTCCAGTGTTCTATTTATAGAATACTATTCTATTATGGTATTCTATTATATTTTCTGATTCACTCTTTCTACATGTACATCCAAAGTGTGTTCTCATTTAAGTAAAAATATTCATATATGTCTTCCTACCAAGCAGTTTAACAGCCAAGAACTTAAAATCTTAATTAAAATGCACTCATAAAGAAAGGAAAAACAGCTCTATTTTTCCAGAGGCATTCTCAAAATGTAACCAAACTAACAATGAATTTTAAATTTTCTGTACTCCTTGAGCTTCTTCTACAGTACTACATCTGCTTCTCACCTGGGAATTAATCCCTGTCCTCCATAAATATGCACCAGATGGCTGAGGAGGGCCTTGGGAAGGCCTGAAAGGGCAGTCTACAGAAGAGCTGTAGTGTCACACTCAGGAGGCACTGAATTAGTCTTTTGTGAAACCTACTGTCAGCCATTTATCATAGCACTACACATCCAGGGAAAAACAGGCAATGAGAGGAGGGCAGAAAGCATGCTGTTCCAAGGTCACTTCTGCTAAACAGACATCATGCTATTTACCATGAAAATGCTGCATGTCCTTTCCTCCTCTCTTAGTGAGATTTATTTTTTAATTCCTTAAATGTGGATCTAAGTCTAAGTTCAGCTATTTTTGTAACATGTGTAAGACCAATTCCTTTCATCCTTGTAGAGGCCAAAATATCAAGTTTCTAGAAGGTTCACGGTGAGGGAAGACAAGGTTTCAGATTTAGCAAGAGGCCCAGGCATGTGGGGAGAACACGAATATATCTGCTGCAATTTTGTCACTGCTTGCCACAAGTCAGTTCAGTCTTTGTTTTCGTTATTGTGTACACAGAAGGACCATTAGCACTAAAGTTCTCAGTGTGTCCACAGTACAGGAGCAAAAAGATTCTAGTTTTCATCTTGTTAAAATGTAGACCAAAGCTGGCTAATCATTTGTAGGTAGGTACAGATGTCAAACCCTGAAAAGACGGCATTTACCAAGGCAAAGTGTAAGGGCTAAACTGTTTTTTGGTCACATCATCTATATGAAGAAAAATACCCAAAAAAACCAAACAAAGTATCTTCTTTCCTATTATTAATAAACTAGTTTAAATGCAGCATAAATTCAAAGAGTTTTTAATGGGGAAAAAAAAAAAGAAAGAAAGAAAGAAATTTCAATGCGTTACTTAAACAACCCAAACAAATAAACAAACAAAACACCAAACCCTACAGCCAGATTTAAAATTTTGCAGTGGCTTCTGATAAAAACCTGATTTTTCTTTGAATCATTTCAATAAAAGTCAAGTTCTTTGGAAAATATATTAGAATATAGCTTGTTTATAGCACACATCTAATTAACAAAACCAGAAATTATATTTTGTCTGATTACATTTGTTTTAAAACCTGCACACAGCATGTAATAGTTAAGTCTTTTTCTCTATTCTTTGTACCAGGAGGATCAACCATAAGGACATTTTTTCAAGGCTGTTCAAAGATTTCTGAATACATATAAAAACTCCTCTAACAGGTAACAAGGTATCCAAGTACAGACTCCTACACAGTCCTTTATAAAATACTTTGTTCTTTAACTGAAGGAGAAGGGGAGGACTGGTGCGATAACGAAAAATTAAAAACCAATAAAAGACATCTTGGATGATGTTGTGTTTCAGATGTAAGAGGGATATGGGTCACATTATGTACAGATAAAGTTTTGAATGCTTTAAGCACAGGCCAAGAACATTCATATCTGAATTCATATTCCTCAATGCTCAGAAACTTTTGAATTGGTCCATTTTATTTTAGTGCCTTCATAGGTGCTATATAGGGCCACAATAAGACAAATAGGAGGACATCTCTGAGTGTTCAAACCTTTCAGAAATAAGCTTAAAGGCAGAACAAATAGTTGTCCATTTAACCATATATTAACAATTAAGTGGGATTTTCTTGACCTTAATGTTTTCTTAACATAAGCTGTCTTTCCCAAAATTACTCAGTCACTAATTTTATCACATAAGCTGTGTTCTTTCCAACTTGCAGATGGTGACTTGTAAATGCAGCAGAAGAGTTTTGATCTGTTGCTCCACTTATTCTTACAGCCTTGTGAGAATACTAAAGGGAGCCCATTATCTGGAAAGGTGGCAGATCAGTGCAGAATTGACAAAGAAACACTCTGAAATTTGTATCAGAGAAATGTGATGCTTAGTTGCAAGAAATTCTTTTAATGTACACGTGAATCTTTGCCTCCTGGTTTAATATTGGGAATAAGGCTAACATTCTGTAAACATCCCAGAAATTCTCTCCAGTTTAGTTCATTGCAGAGAACATTGCAGGAAGGAACAAAACATATTCTCTAAGTCTCTGCCTAGTACAGCACAAGAGTAAAGAAAAGCCGAAGAGCAAAACGAGAGCTTTAAGGGTCAACACTCCCATCTTGTGGAAGCTGAAGAAAATGCATAAGTCTAAGTAAAAATGGAAAAATAGTTTCATGTAGATAGTTTATAAATATTAATTTACTTGAAAAGACATTTTCTAGTACTTTGTAATCAAATTTGTATCTTAGCATTACCAGCGTTATATTCAGAGAAGGAAAGATGTGTAAATTTTTTCATTCAGCCACAACAAGTTAATAACTCTAGCAAATTCCTAATTGCAGAAAGGCGAAAGGATGAGATCTGCTTTTGTGATATCTGGATTCAAAATATCCTGACTGAAGGCAGAGATGTGATGGAAGTCCACAAGCTAGTGGGCAGTAGGTAGTGCTAGAATTTAAGGATACATGATGGAGGAGTAAGAAGCACTTCATTCACAACATCTGGATGCAATAGATAGAACTCTCCTCTCTGTAACTCTACAAACCTCAGAAGAAGGCACAAGTCTCACTTTTCTTGGGGCTTCCAAAAGATTTTTCTTCTTGATTTATTAGTTACCTACATAAAGCTGAAATGAAGAGCATGTGACTGATATTCCTCATTAGAGGTCCTATATGGTTCTTGTGTTAGGTACCTGCTTCCTTACACAAATCACTGCTGAATAGAAATTTGTTTCCTCTATCATTTCCCTGCATCCATACAAATTCTAAGATAGTATGCATCCTGATCCTTGATTAGAATCTCAAAGTAAACTTAATTTATGATGTGTACTAATGCCAGCAACAACACGAGAGTACTCCTTTGCTGTTTGGAAGACACTGACAGTGAGACATGTGCTTTAATATTTGGCCATAAGCAATTCCTGGAAAACACCAAACATGCAGTTTCAGAAAACAAAGTTCTCTGCGGAAACTCATCTGGAAACAGGGTTGTAAAGTTGAAAAAGATGACAGTTACAGAGATTATGAGTCAGATATTATCACCTTAATAATAATCAAATCTGTGAGAAAAAGCTTTCCCAAGAAGCTTGAACACCTTTTAAATATTCTGATTCACATAAAAAATCTAAATATATGGACTGAGAAGATTTAAGGAATGTTAAGGCTCAGACTCATAAAAACTGTGGGTTTTTCTCACCTTTTAGATCCATGTCACTGAAACAAGACCAAGGCCCAGCTTACTGAACTAGAATTAGAATTTCTCGGAATTACTTTATCCATGCATGCAGCAAGGGGCTATGTCTTACCAAAGTAGAGAGGAAAAAACATAGTAAGCCCTCCTGCAGGTCACCAGTGTTTTACAGCAGGTGAAATTGGCCTTGAGAGCAAGATGATTGATTAGCAGACATAACATTTCAAAGCAGAAGATGCACAAAGTGCATTTCAAAGACAACCAGTCAGAAGACTCTGTTCCCTAACAAGCCTGATGGTAAAATGTCTCAAAAGAGGTTCTCACCTGAGGTCCCTAACACAGGAATTGCTACTCCTCAGGTGAATGCAGTTCTCTGCAAGTTTTCTCATAAACAAGACCTCCAAAGCAGAGTTAAATTATGAGGGAGCACAAGACTGAAGTCAGAGCCTGTCAGCCTCAGGTGAATAAATGCTGCAATTATGGTATACAGACTGTAAAAATAGAGACAAGACACAAGAAGGGCAGTGACATCTTCCACTCTACACTTCTGTACTTACATTGTAAGTACACAGGTCAAAATACCTGGAAGTGATTAGCAGCTTAGGTTAGTGCTTCAATTTGGTTTTTTGCTTTAGTTTGAGGGGGGAAAACTAAAGAGGATTCTCCTTTCAAGGAAGAAGCTGTTCAGTGCTTATTAAAATGTGCCTCATAACAATTAAATTGTGAATGAAGGATGTTCACTGTAGTCAAAAGGAGTATACCTTTGAAATATGAAAACAAAACATATTTTGGTTGTATTGTTATAATAACAATAGTGTGACCAAAAAACTGATGCAAATGATGACAGTGCAGTACCAGAAACTTGTAATGCTGCATGTGGAACAGTGAGTTTAGTTTTATACAGCTAAGCTTTAACGGCGTCAGACTGAAAGGGAGTTGGTTTATATAAGATATTAGGGAAAAAAATGTTTACTGCAAGGGTGGTGATGCAGTGGAACAGAGAAGTTGCATCTGCCCCATCTCTGGAAGGGTTTAAGGTCAGGCAGGATGGGGCTCTGAGCAACCAAGTCTATGCCCCAGGCAAACAACAGGGAGGCTGGAACAAGATGCACTTGAAGGGCCCTTCCAACCCAAACCATTCTATGACTATGATTTTAAAAAAGTGAAAGAATCTAGAAGAGGACAAGCCACTAAGGTGATCAAGGACTGGACAACCTGCTGTTAAGTTTGTCTGAGTGGACCCTGTGCATGCATGCCTGAAGAAGAGGGGACCTGACTGCAGTTTCCCCTACTGGAAGGTGCATTCTGTCTTTCTCATCAGAGAGATGCATAAGGGGAAGAGACAAGGGTCAGAGGGTACAACACAGGAAATTGTAATTAAATATTTTTAAGAATGGTTCTCCGTGGTAGTGCTGAAGGACTGGAAGAGATTGTTTGCAGACAGATTGGAATTTCCTTTCTTAGGGATTGTGAAACTCAGTTGGACATTGAATCATACACTGAGGTTTGAGTTGTGCCTTAAGAGGCCGCAGTAGAAGACCCACAGAGGTCCCTTTCACCTAAATTTTTCTACAACTGCGTATTTTAAGAGCTGAGGCACATTGTGGTGAGAAATGTTGGAAGAAGGATAGAGCTTAAGTCATATCAGGGAAATTTGGCTACAATATAGGTACAGCATCCTCAAATGCAATTTGCACAGCTGCCAGCCTGGTCTAGTCATAGGTAAGATCAGCAGAAATAATATCAACTGTATCACAACCCATCATGGTAACATTAGTCCAATGTGATAGATGTAAAAGATAAACTGTAGCTAATCATTTACTCACTGACTATAGGTTGAGAATGAAAGCTTAACAAATAAAGTGGTTTTATGGTAAACAGAGTCAGTGAAGCTTTGCCTCAGAAAAATTTGTATTTATTTTTTCACTTGTATAATTCAACACACATCTTTCCTATCCTTGCCTGGAAAAGAATCAGCAGTGTTGTGGGTGTCTGCAGGACTGGCCAGCAGCCGTCTGCTGCCAGATAAAATGCGTAGAACTGAGTTCTGCTTCCACTTTGTTCTGGGGAAGAAAATACTTGGATTCCACTCTCTCACTCAGTTGTATGTGTAAAATCCATAGAAATATTCTCCTTGTTAAGACTTCCTTCAGCTTCTAAATGTGGTTGAAATTGGGTAGTAATTTCAAATCCTAAGATGTATGTATGGCCTATAGAGTAAGAAGTCTGAAATGAATGTACCCTTTGCATCAAACTATAATTACAATCAAAACACCTCCATGTGGAAAACTTCTGATCTAAATTGACTTTAGCTTACACTGATGAATATTATAAAAAAAACAAAGAGAATTCTCCAATCACGAGTCAGTCACAAAGATGTTATAATAAATAAGCACAGTTTTCATGGCAGACTGAATCAGTAATTAAAATAATGGGACATAAAAAGAAAATAGCTTTCACTTAGCCATGTAAAGATGATTCTGTGTATGAAGAAACAGCTGAATGCAATTGCTGCTCATCTGCTTAAAACATGATATATGGGAAAGTCTGGATGAGAGCATTCTCTAGTTCTTTCTTTCATGATGGCAAAACTTTAATCTATTATTTAAGATATGCATCCAAAAAAAAGCCACTCAGTTTGCTCTTTTGGAATACATAACTTTCATATCTAATTCACACACTTAAGCTTCATCATATTTTTATCCAATGCTATCCACACAAAAGTAATATTCTGACTCCCTGCTAAGGAACTCTTGCTCTAGGCTGGACAAAGTTAAAAATCAGTGAGACTCATAAATATCTGTACTAACATATCAATCTGAATGGGATTAACATACATACTTGGCACTTTTAAATTGAAGCCACACAGCAGTTGTGTTTTAAGAAAAACATTTGTTCTAAAAGTTTGGAAAAAGCAGTTTGGGATTCATGGATTTGTTTTGGTATCATTCAGATTATTTCTGTTACCCTGACATTACTGATACAATCATACTAAATAATGTACATGTCCCTCATTTCTAAGATTTCTTTTCTATATTACAGAACTATCTTGCCACCAAAAGTAAGCAGTGAGATACATTGTGAATGAGATTCCACAGTAAGGTAAAATCTATACTGTGAGTTTCTTACAATAAGATGAAACTATAATTTGTATGCCAGTCAAATATCTCCTATGTATAATGATATCAAAAAAAAAGAGCTTACAAACATATTCCTGTACAAATATGGTGCTTAGTGTCTCCCTATACAAGTCTACAATTTGGTGTCTTCTGTTTTACGTGGTAGTGCCATTCTGTACTGAAGTGCCTTATTTCTAACATGAATTGAATTTTCTTCCTCTTCTATCAGAAGCTTCCACAGATGAAAATGCTTTCTGAAACAACTTCTGCTGCATAATGTCTCTTTATTTTCTCAGTGTATGACACTGATCTATACTTACATCTGTTAGATGTTCTTTTGATGATAGAGAATGAGACTTTGCCCTTCAGTTTCAAAAGCAAAAGCTTATTTAAATGTTTAAAGCACAAAATAGTACTAAAATTAGTATTTAGGGCCTCTAATGGAATTTTGAATCAGTAACTCAAAAAATTGAGGTTTTTTTCTTCTCTTATGTTAAACATCTCTCTCTATAATGGACTCTATCCAGGAGGACACTAGATATCTCTAAATGTAATTAAAAACTCTTGCAGGAGGACAACATTGAGAAGTTTTGCTAATGGATTTCTACATAAAATACATGATGAAGACAGTTCATCTAGCAAATCTGATTCAATGCAACGTAATTTGAAGATTATGATGGAAAGACTGTTCTGCACATATATAATATCATAAGCAACAATGATTCATTGCAGTAATTTATTATCATCACCAATATTACCACAAATAAGTTATTGCTGTAGAATGTGGCTTGAGAGATGATGCAATTAGGATGCTATTCAGTCACTACTTTACACTATTTTACAAACTAATGAAGTTAATAAAACAGTTCCTGCTACAAATAGGTACAAATACCAGGACAGATCTAAAGCTGGTTTCAATGAGATTAGATGTTTGGAGGTCACCTGAAAATAAAGTAACATATAGAGTTATATAAAGTATTTTCCAAAATACCTGGAGCAGAATGGGACCCTGAATGTTGGAATAATCTTACTGTTATTATTATTGTTGTGAGGCTCACCTCACTCTTTCTACATTATTTAAGTGTTAGCAATGCTTCAGTGTTACCACAGCTACAGTCAGGGACAACAAATGGGGTATTCTGAACACTTAGGAATGTAAATAAAATTTGCATGATCTGTTCAGAATTGAGTAGTTATAAATGTTTAGAGATTCAAAATCTTGACATAGCAATTTTTATGATAAGCAATTTAAACTCATTTTAATTAAATCAGAATAGGAAAATTTTCAGTCAAAATGAGTTATACATTCCCTATTTACTACCAGAAAAGTATTTATCTGGGTATAGGATGGACATCACACTAAAAAGCCCTAGGAAAAAGGGAGAACAGACCAATGGATGAGTTCAGCTTTCCAAAAATCACAATTTTATCATTTCTAAAGTAGCACATAAAGAACTTTCCAGAAGTGTCTTGAAGACTCTTTGGATCAATAATTCACACAGACTGGAAAAAAGCTTTGTACTGTGTATTGTCCTCTACTGATAAAGAAATATGAGACACATGGTCACTGCAAGTGCCTAGTAGATTATTCCTCTAAAATAAATGCTTCTTTTGTTATTTCAAGAAGAGTAAAAAATATTCAAAAATAGGATAGGTATGAAGAGTTTAAAAAGGGTATCTAAGGTGGGATCTCTGCAACACCCAGATACATAAAGTTCTGATCCTGAAATAACAGAGTTCTTTCTTATTCAAATATTACAGCTGTCATAGATCAAAGTTCTCCAGGATTATGTATGACATTTTCCATTGACCTTGGACTGCTCTCATCAATTTTGAAATATGTGCAGCCAAAAGAACTGCTGCAGTGCAAATTTCCCCTTCATGCTCTGTTTCTATGCTATGTGAGATTGAAGAAGGGTAAGGAAAAGGAAGAATTTACCATGTCTGACACTCAGTCTTTAGCAGAAGAGACATATCTCCTGTTCTGGGAAGAGGTCTAAAATCAAGTACAGTATTCTGGATGCAGTTTAGCAAACAATTTGAGTATCATTATCATGGAGAATTTTATAAATCAAACCACTGAACACTTGATATTTCAAGCTACAGCCACAAGGTAGCAGAATAACTTTAATTTGAGCCACTTTTATGATGTAATGGTTGCCCAAACAGATAAGAAAAGCATATATTAAAAAAAAAAGTAACCACCACACATAGCTCTGTCCTCCCACTCTTAAAAAACAGCCCCCAGACATTCCTTAATGACATTTATGGTAGCATTCAGCTGTGCCTTGAAGTTCAGTGAAAGGAAAATTGGGGTAATGTGTAACACAATCTCATTAAAGATAAAGACTTAAAATTTGTTTCACAACCCAGAAACTACAGTTCTTCTCTCTTTAAACTCTTATGAGAGAAACAAAGGTTTTGGAGTTGAATATCATTATCAAGCAATTTTTTTGCAGAGTTCTAAGGGATGAAGCTACCTTACTGTCTGTGCTTGTGCAATATATTGCAGAGTGGAAAAAATACTTTCATTTCCAATTTTTTTTTCTCCATTTTAGTTTATGGTTTTCCTTATATTGCCACTGCACCTCAAGAGTAGGTTTCCCCCAAGGGTTTAAGCTCTGAGGCAATTAAGATCTTCAGTATTTAGAGACAGATTTTATCCCCCATAGAGAACATTTTAAAATCCTTCACTATCATGGACAGAAGACAGCTCTTCAACATATTAAAATCACAAGATTTGATACAGGATTCCAAACTCTTAACTTATAAACTTGCTAAACATTTTTTCCATGTTTTACTAATTTCTTGGCATCTTCCCCAGTTCCCATGACCTGGAGTGAACAGGCCATTAGTTTCATTGTGTTATCAATCTCCACAGGGTCTCATGAACCTCTCACCTAGGAAAAAATGCTGAGATTTTTTTACTGATTATTTCTTGTGTGCAGTCTTTGGGCATAGTCAAATGGGCCAATCCAACCTGATCCGTGTGGTGATGATGTTTTATATGTATTACACATAGAATAAAAATCCTTCCATATTATTTGGGCATGATGGCAAGCAGAGAGCATGGGGAGCAGATGGGCAACAGGATATAGTTAAAGAACTCATGTGAGATTAATTCTGAGGAAAATAAAAGGGAATTAAATTTTAATTATTTATTAATTGTCAAATGCTAATTATTCCTGGAATAATTAGCATCTGAAGATAATTTAAAAAGCTATATTGTTGTTTCTTCATGTGATTTCCCATGGATATATGTATCAGTTTTGGTTCACTGCTTGCATGGAGGATGAGATTAAGCACTTTTGTCTCAGGTAGGGAGAGGGCCATTCAGGGCTGGGAATCCCCTAAGACAAATACAAAAATCTTGATACATGATAATGTCATTAATATGCCAAAAACCATGAAAACACTGCTCTTTTTCAATTATAATTAGAGGAAACTTAAGTTAATACCTGAACTTAAATTTAGGTATTTTTAAAATGTTTTCAGCCTACTCTCTGTTGCTGAGTCACTACTGCCATGCTTCACAAAATTTGCAGAAAGAGTTGAAAAGTTTTGTAAAGTCATTTACTTTACTTTACATTTACATTTACTTTATGTTATCACTTCTTTACAGAAAATCAGACACTTTAGTTTTATCAAGGCTGGCCACAAAAGTAGAGGAGAAATTTAGAAAACCTCCTTTTATTGACTGGTTGGCAGAGAAGAGAGATAAAGTGGTGAAGGATTATACTAACCAGTCTAGGAAATAGGGAAATAACTGCTGATTAAATGCAGATGCTGAACAAAAAGTCACAGCTAATCATACCCACTGAATACTGCTTTACAAAAGAAAAGAGTAAAGACATGACCTCCACTCACTCATCATTTACTTTACTGCCACATGATTCCTCATGCATAAATACTACAGTGAAATGACTTCAGTATTCCACAAATGTTTCTACACATAAACAGGGTATTACAAGGACAAAATAGAACTGCCTATTTAAAATAAGAGAATAAATCACAAATAGAGGAATTAAGGTCATGAAACAGCAGAACTCTGATAGACATTAGACATTAATAATTGAAAAGAGAATAAAAGAAATCAATTTAAATATGCAGAATGCAGAATAAGCATTAAAATAAAATTCGTATTAATAGGGATCAACTTAATACTAAAGTACAGAGTTAAATATAAAGTTTTGAAGTAACACAGCCTGATTGTAATAGAGTCTATATTTACTTTATGATTACTAAAAGGCTGATCCAAAACCAAACAAGATCAAACCAAAGTTCTCATTGATTTCAAGATGTTCGGACTAGGTTTCAGAAAAAAAATTAAAGTCAACATATATTTTCTTGTAAGTTTCAAATATTAAAACTCAATTTTTCAATGTTTCAGAAGAAAAGTGTAAAAAACACGTGAGCTTTTCTCGAATTTGTTCTTGCATATACCAGATGAACCAAATTAATTGGTCCTTTGAAATGCTCATAAATCCATGAGTTCTCACTCCATAATGCATGGCACTGTTTTTCATACCAAGACAGAAAAGTTGCTAAAGGGTTTATGGGATGCTATCAGAAAGGCATCCAAAATGATATATCACTGGCCACATGTTTTCTGTTTGGAAAACCTTCAGTGTGTTGTTCATGGAGCTGGCAGGGAATATTTGGAATACATTTAGAGATAGACAGAAGATAGGTAGATGAATAGATAGATTAGTTAGATAGATACAAATAGACAGATAGATGATAGATAGATAGATAGATAGATAGATAGATAGATAGATAGATAGATAGATAGATAGATAGATATCTTACTGCCAAATATATTTGGAATGCAGTCCCACAATTTAATCTGTATGGCTATATCCTTCTGTCTGCACTGATTTTCACTGTAAAGGAACTTATCCACATGTATTTTTGTTCTGGCTGGAAAAATGCTTTTCTTTAAAATAAGCATTCATTATGCCACCAAAATTCTCTAATGCTTCCATTTTAAATGTACCAGTGAAGATATCTGGTATTCAGAGAAGTCTGATTGCTCACTCTGGACAAGTGAAGCCACTACAAAGCACAGAGATTCCTACATGAAAATCTTGTAAGCACCTTCAGTTTAAACTTTCCTAGTAGTTCAATTATTGTTCATGTGAGATACACAGTGATATAATTACATCAATATTTTTAAATGGGATATTAAACTTTAAAAAATGAGGGACTATACTTATTTGTGGTGTATATTTATTTTTCAGCTATGGAATATTATATATATATATATATATATAACATATGGTACATGTAAATTATTGTATTAGTAAATATTAAACTTCAGTTCTTAAAATATAGGAACATTATCTGCTGTATAACAGCAAAAGTCTGTTGAGCCCACAGTCTGGTCCCCAGTAGGGCTGACAGGCAAATGCCTGAGTATAGGTAAGAGCATGACAAGGATATATATTGTCCCTCCTTAAAACCTGAGAGGTTTTAAGAGAGAGTCTTTTCAGCTCTTCATGAGATAGAAGTGGTTTCTATGCAGTTAGTAATCTTCAATGAATTTCCATTCCATCAAGTTTTCAATTTTCCTCTTGAATCCATGTAGATTTTTTATCATTCACAATATCCTTTGGCAGGGAGATGCTCTCATCAGATGCTGCATGAAGAATTCTCTCTTCAACTTGTTCGAAACTGAGTCCAATTGGTTTCCATTTTCTCTCTCTCTTTCCACTGCCCACTCTATATCCTACAGTTTTATCTACATCATCATCATCTACAGTCTACAGCATTATCAAAACTGAATTAACAATACATAAGATCTGTGCAGCACAACATCTTATTTTACATCAGCTCTTAAGGACTGATTGCTCTCATCTTTTGGAGGTAGAAGTCAAGATAGCTTAGCACTCTGCCAGTGTACATATCTGAACCCTAAAACTGGCTGCTTCCTAATCTATTAATATATACCATTTTGTAATATCTGTAAAAATGAAATTGAATATCTCCTTTGTCAGAAAATCTTCTGATTCCTTTTCATTTATTTCAACAGCAATATAAATGAAAATACTATATGAGAATTCATTCTGCAAAAGCATAGCAATTCAGTGAATGATGACCTTACTCCTCCACATTAATAATTTATAGGAACAGCACTGTATGAAACAGAAGCTTGAGAGAAATTAATTTGTGTGATGAAGAGGGGAAATCTCCAAACTCAGAATTACAGAGCCTGATAGGCACTGAAGAAGTTGGATCCTGCCAACAGTAAGACACTAAGCCAAATGCTTTATTCTTCAATCTGATACTTCAGCCAAAAATCTATGATCATTTGGTTTGTTTCCCCTGAACTTAATGTTTCTATTTGCATCAAGAGTTTTACATCATTGTTGCATAGGAAGTAAATGTTCTGAGGACATTTCAGATCCAAAATATGTCTGTTTGGCATACAATTTTCCTAATGTCTGGAAATATTCTCCATTGTTTTTCAGGCCAACAAAACAGGGAGACATTTTCCATTCCAGAAAACAGCATTAACAGTGTAAGTGGGGAAAGGATAGCATTATACACAAGGAGTGAAGGAAGTGGGGATGGGGAAAGCACAGAAGGAAATAGCTTGCCACACTGTAAGAGTAAAATGCTCTTCTCTGACCATATTAAAATTGCTTATCTATGCCAACAGAAATCTACTTTGACTTGTACCTGGCTAAGCAATACTTTCAATATCACCAAGACTGCATTTGAGGCTAATTTTATTTTTGGCTTATTTTACTTTTTATGATTTTGTTTCCATTTTACAAAATCCATAGATTTTTGCCTAGGCTATCTAAACCAAGTTGCCTTTTTCTAGCACATCTAGCTAAAAAATCTCTTGGTCTGATAGCATGGTAAGCAACTGCTTGATCTGGCAGTGATGGAAAATTAATTTAAAAAGCAGTAAAGATGAATTAGTCTGGTAGAGAGATCAGCAGCTACCTTCTCACACATAGCCTCTTCCGGCTCCTGTTTGGAGCCAGTGGGAAACTCAAATTGCGTCAGCTGCAGAGAGATAAATTTTTCTGTCAAGTAAATCATCGGCTTTTGAATTTGTGCCTAAATATGGACTTCATGATGAGAAGAATGACTCTGATACTGAAATCTGACCAAATTCTCCCCACAGACAAAACCAGAAAATAACAGTCTTGAAAATATCTAAATTCTAAGACAGGATTACTGTCATTAAAAACCTTTTGTATTTCTATTAATTGTTTATGCTATATTTTCTTTAGTTCATCGCTGCCTTCACATGGAGATTTTTGTCTTGATCTAGCCCAAACCCACTCAAGCCAATGAAACAAACAGCTGAGTTATTTCTAAACTTTCCATTTCACTTTTGAACATTCTTTGTATTACAAAATATGACTCTATTCTTAATTATTCAGATGTATAGATAGTATTCTCTGATGTCTCGGGAAAGCATTTCAGTTTGCATATTATATTATTGTATTATGCAATTTTTAAACCTGCTCCTGTAAAAATAATTAATGTGAAGCCACTGAACCAGCAACACGCATTTTCACAATGGACCTATTTATTTTAGAAATAGGAGTAAACCCTCCATTTGTTAGCCCAAATTATGAGTTCTATCTAGAAACCCTGAATTCCAATATGAATTCTAAGTGTTCTCTGTGACACCACTGATCCTTAAATCTACCAAAGCAATTTTTTTATAAACCATCTTGCAATTTGTATTCACTATTGTATTTGATTATAGCCAGCATGTTCTTTTTTATGTCATTCTTTTTCTTTCTTATTGACTGTAGTTGTTCCAGTTTGCTCTTCAGAAGACTAATCATAAGCTCTCATGTGGCACCTCAGTATTACTTACTAATTGTAAAATCTTTGTCTTTACTATCTGTCCTTAAATACTTCATCCAGTATTTTCTGGTTTTTTCAATCTTCCTTCACACTCAGAGTCTCTAGTTTTACTAGCCTGAAATATAAAAACACAATTAGATTATTAACCTCTGCTTCAAGACAAGCTTACTGCTATAGCTCAAAATACAGGTTATTAAAAAAAAAAATAAAAAAATAAAAAGGTCACCTCAGACTAAGGCCTTGGGCAATGTTATTTCAGAGAAGAATGTTTTGTCTCTGACAAAGACCAGAACATGTCCCTTTGCAAACGTACAGATTACTCTGAGATTTCTGTGTATGTGAGGTTTACACATGCAAACCTCTGGAAGTTCAACAGTGTAAAGTGACAGATCCTCTACCAGGGTCGGGGCAATCCCAAGCACAAATGGAGGCTGGGTGGAGAAAGGATTGTGAGCAGCCCTGAGTAGAACTTGGGGGTGTTGGTGGACAAGAAGTTCAACATGATCCAGGAATGTGTACTCCCAGCCCAGAAAGACAAACACATCCTGGGCTGCAGTCAAAGCAGCATTGGCCAGCAGGGTGAGGGAGCCAATTCTGCCCCTCTGCTCTGCCCTGGTGAGATCCCACCTGGAGTGCTGCATCCAGCTCTGGAACTGGATGCAAGAAAGAAGCAGATCTATTAATACAATTTCAGAGGAGGCCATGAATATAATCACAGGGCTGGAGCAAGTCTCCTGTGAATGGAGGCTGAAAGAATGGGGGCTGTTCAGCCTGGAGGAGGCTCTAGAGAGATTTTATAGTGCCTTCCAGTATCTAAAGGGGGCCTACAAGAGAGCTGGAAAGGGACGTTTTACAAGGGCATGTAGTGATAGGACAAGGGAGAATGACTTCAAACTGAAAGAGGGAAGGTTTAGGTGATGTTTCAATTGACTTTTATAGTTGCTAAGGGAGAAAACTTTTTGAAACATCATCCCCAATTTCCTTTTTCATCGAGAAAGCAAGGATAGGTAGTAAATGGTAGACCACAGGGACAGTTCACAAACTATATATTCCTTGTCATACTCTCAGCATGGTGATTGTTAAGATCTGATTAGAGAGAGCTGCCTCTGCCTGAATAAAGGTGTAAAGGAGACCATACACCAAATTCAATAGTACAGATTTTGTTTACCAATAAAATCAGAGGTAGAGAAATAGAGAGAAATAGAAAAGAGACAGGGGGAGAGAGAGTGAGAGAGACACAGATCCATACAATTGTGGATTCAGCAGTGTCCTATTGGTCCTTCTTTATTCAGGGCTTACCAGTGGTGGGGAACCTCAAATCATTCAAAACTTTTCACAGTATGTTTTAGCAAGACAAGGAATTAATGATCATCAGCTATAGAGTTCTCTTATTCTACCACTTAAATGATTTCCTCTCCCCTAGTCCTAATTAGTCCACATGCTTAGTCTTTCCCTTCTTTGGGTCTGTGGGTTGTGAGCTGGTGGCCCACAGCTCTGTGTTCTTTGTGTCCATTATCAGTGATATATTCTTCTCCCCCAGCTTTGCTAGCCTCCCCATAGGTCTGATGTAACACTCAGACAATAATACCTCCTTTATCTTATCTCAAGTTCCTGCTGTGGGGGCTTATCCTACAGTCTAGGTTCCAGGTACACATGCAGGCTTATTTGGAGACTTCAGTGGTCATTGGTGGTCACACAAAGCATCTGTCCTGTAATGTGAGGTGAACTTTTTTTGACTGGTGAGATGCATACGAGCCGTTGCTTCTTTACACAATTTGCCAACTTTGAGTCAGCTTTTACTGGTCAGGAAAAAAAGAGACTAGTCTAAATTCTCTGGAAAAAAGTCTATTCCATGACTGGCTGACACATAAAGAG
>VZRH01005100.1:92635-116146 GCA_013397555.1 Urocynchramus pylzowi | reverse complement strand
AAAAAAAAAAAGAAAAATAATCATAAACCGAACAAACACACACAAATAGAAACAAAGTAAGAAAAGAAATGAAATGTAAAGGTATTTTAATGAATAAATTAATACTGTAATGATATACCAAAAGTATTAATCAGTATTTCCTTTAGTTCTAATCCTTATTTCCTTTAGTTCTAATATTTTTGACATATATGTCTTAGATGGACCATGGGCCTGATGCAGATTATCTCTCTGTTATTACCATCCTCTTACATACTAAGATCCCTCACAGAAATTCTGAAATACGAATATCTGCATCTTAACATTAGTGTGCCTCCAAATCAGGCAAAAATAGTCATCTGTGTAACAAAGTTAATACCTGTGTAGTGGCCTTCAGCTCTCACCAATAGTTCACCATCTTTTCACCTTTTACATTTAGATGTGGAACATGGCTTTCTAGATTACAGTGATGTAAAACATGATCGATTTGTTTCCTTTATTTTTAATATCAAACTACACAAATAATGATTTAAAATTTTGGTTCTTTTAATTTTTTGTCTGCAGACTCCTCTGTTTAATTTATAAAAAAACAAACAACCCTTTATTAATTTGTTTATTCTGCTTTTTAATTGACTGCTGAAGTAGTCCATACTCAATTTATTTAATTTCCCACATTTTCTTCAGAAAGACAGACATCTTAAATGTTTTCAAATACTTATGGTCTTAACTGCCCCATACCCATTTCTACATTGTGATTATTCTTCCCTCAAACTCTTCTTTCTATTTTTTTCTTGTTTCCTAGATCTGTTTCACTACTTAAAATAATTTTCTGACAGCCATCTGCTTACTTTAGGCAATGCTTCCTTCCGGCATTCTCCGTTCTCTCACTGTATATATACCCCCTTGTATCTTCACTTCCTTTCCCATTCATTAATGACTAACTGCACAGATTCCAGATACCAGTTAATGTCCCTCAAATCCTCATGATTTTCATTTAGGTATTTCCCTAAAAATAATTCAAGCAACTTCTAAACCATATGTTGGCCATAAATCCCTTCAGTGCAGCACTTTTAGCTTATTCATGCTGGTAATACCATTCACTTAATTACAAAAAAAAAAAAAAAAAAAAAGGCACCAAAAAAATTAGGAAAAATATTTACTATCTTCTCTGTTAAAGATAGAGTCATCAACAAAAGTATTTCTACTGCATGCATTATTTTGTTGTTGCTTGGTGCTCTTGCTGTTTACCAGCTCATAAGAGCCCTGCTGGAATCCCAGCTCTATGTTGTTTACAAACACAGAAGAAAATTACAATCCTGGCTGAAAATGTCTTGCAGTCTACAGGAATCAACAGATGGAAAGAGACAGATGAAGCAGCACAGGCAACAAAGATACTCTCTTATCATCTTGATGCTCTGCACATCTGTAACATAACTATTGCAGAAGATTTTTTGGAAACATCACAGATGAAATAAATAAATGCATTTAGCTGGATAGAGAAACATTGCAACCTTGGGGATTTCCTTCCAAATGCAAGAAGCAGGATGGAAAAAGATCTAACAGTGTTTGAAAAGCTAACAATGGGACAATGGCAGCCAATGGAACATGTAAAGGTGGGGAGAAATGGCTCAATTCTAGAAGAGATAAAATAAGAGATAACCTGATGTATGGGGATGCAGCCAATGGAACGTGTAAAGGTGGGGAGAAATGGCTCAATTCTAGAAGAGATAAAATAAGAGATAACCTGATGTATGGGGGTGCAGGTGTACTAGTCTGCCATTCTAGCAACTGAAACTCAAATTCCTTATTAAAAACTTATGTCATTCTGCTTTTCTTCTAGAGGCTGTAAGTGCTAGTTTTATAAGCAAGGTAATAATTAGATATGCTATTGACACTTCACATGCAGCTGTGGCTTATCAGTTCTTGAAGAATTCAGTTGTACATAAATTTAATATATACGTCATAAAGGCAGAAACAACACTAACAATTAACACTGGGTTCATCATATCCCAGTGCTGCATGTTAGGAAAAGACACATTTTCACACTGCAGCCAGTGTTTACTTTCGGAATGGATTTGCTCTCATGTGTTTCACACAATATTTACATGTTTCTCTTGTCCACCCTTTTCCAGTAAGAATTTTTTTTGTTTCCTCTTTCTTCATGAATTGCTTGTCACACTGTAGCATATTTTTATTTCAATTTAAACAAAGACATACAATTTCACCCTGCTTAAAACACCCTATGGTGACTTGACCTCACCTGGATGCCAGGTGCCCTCTGCAGCATCGTTTCACTCCTCAGCAAGATAGAGAGGAGAAAATATAACTAAAGTCCAAGAGTCAAGATAAGGACAGGGACAGACTCAGCAATTACCAAAAGAGAGAAAACAGATTCCACTTTGGGGAAAATTAATTTAATTTACTACCAATAAACTCAGGGCAGGATAATGAGAAAACTAAATGTTACAACACCTTCCCTTCCCTCTTCTAGGGTTCAGCTTTGCTCTGATTTTCTTAACTCCTGCCTCCACAGCACTGCAGGGCTATAGGCAGTGGGGGCTGCAGTCAGTTGCAGTCAGACATATCATCTCTGCTGCTCCTTCCTCCTTAGAGGGAGTGCTCCTCACACTTACTCTGCTCCTGCTGGGGGCTCCTCCCAGAGGAGCTCTCCATTAACTTCTCTAATGTGAATCCTTCCCATGGGCTGCAATGCTTCATGAACTACCCCAGCTGTTGCCTTCTGCTATAAGGCAAGGCGACCTGATTTCGAGGAGCAGCACAGCGACCCAAACTCACCAGGGTCACTCTGGCCAAAGACGCACGCTGACACCAATGTGGTGGACGGTCAAATGGCGTTTATTGTCTTATCTGGTAGGGTTAAATAGTCTAGGGGGCTTCACTACGTCAGAGGGGGGCCATCTATGGTTAGTAAGGAGTGGAAAGTTACTAGAGTTAGGGGGGTTACATTCCTAGGGTGATCGCTTATCTCAGGGGATTAAGGGAAAGGGATCCTGCTGCTTTCCGTCACATCGCGTGATCTTCCGTTCTCCTGTCCCTATCTGCCACACCCAGCATGGGTCCCTTCAATGGACTGCACTCCACCAGGAGCAGTCATGAGTCCCCTGTGAGGTAAGAGGTAATGCTAAAAAACCTGCTTCACAAAATTACTCTCTGCAAGGGCCCACAGGTTCTTCCAGGAGCCTGCCCTAGCATGGCCTTCCCACAGGGCCTTCATGAGCTGCAAGTGGATCTCTGCTCCATTGTGGACTTCCTTGGGCTGCAGGGGCACAGCTGCCTGACCACAGCCTTCACCATGGGCTGCTGGGGAACCTCTGCTCCCGCACCTGAGTGCTTCCTCTCCCTCCCTCTGCACTGACCTTGTACACAGAGTTGTTTCACTTATTCCCACTCATCACTTCTGACTGCTGCAGCTGGTATTGGACCGGGGTCCTTCCCCCTTCTTAAGTATCCCAGAGGTGCTACCACCATCGCTGATGATGAGCCTTGACCCATGGCCTGGTTTTGGAGCCAGCTGGCATTGGCTTTATCAGACACAGGGGAAGCTTCTAGGAGCTTCTCACAGAAGCCACACTTGTAGCCTTCCTGCTGTCAAGACCCTGCCACACAAATCCAATATGCACACCAAACCCTGACTGCCTAGGATTATCATGACTGCTCTTCATGCTGAGTAAACTGTGAAATATTCTCCATACAGAGACTTCATATGTACCTGAAACTCGAAGCAAGTTTTAGGAATACATAGTTCTCCTGATCTGTAATTCAGAAAAGAAATTTTATTTTTGTGAATCACATTTTCATGAGATTTAAGTTCATTTGCTGGACTTTCTGCTTGCAATTCTATGGTCACTCTATGATAGCTATTTTTTTCTTCCCCTCCTCATGACCCCAGTATTAGCAGCTAGACAGCAGCTTGTTGTGTGCACAGATCATTGTTCAATAAATTGTATCATATGGCTTCTCAGACAAGTCTCCTTTAGAGTGTTTGACCTGGCAACACTTTTCTGATATTCTAACAATCAAACACAATTTCCCTGATGACCTGTTTTGTTTTGGGATGACCTTTTATTTTGGGAGGGCCTTGATGTTATTTAACCTTAAAAACCTACAAGGAGCTTCTTTCACAATAGGAGTGTGTGTGTGATTACTCCTGAGGCTTCTCCCCAGGGATAATTTTTTGTGCAAGTTTGTTAGATATCTCCATGTCTGGATGGTTTGCTTTGCAGCTGATTGCCTAGGATCACTTTGACATCAGTCTGTAGCTGATATGCATAGGAATTTACTGTGTACCTGTACAGAAAAGTGAATATTGCCTCCTCTTCTCCCCATTTGGAATCAGTGAGAAGAACTCTCTAATAGAGTTTGCAGAGATTTCCTTACTCATTATGCTGCTCTGCTGGTTTTCCTGTAGGAGGGGTCCTCAGACTCACTTCTTTCTGGTTTTAGTCAAGCCATCTGTAACAATAGCAGAAAGCTGATGAAATAGCTGAGAGTGGGGAATGACTGCTGTTTGTTTAGTTTTCTGGCCTGTTACAGTATTTCCTGCACAACATTAATCTTATGTTTCCAAGATACGTAACACAGAGCAGCATGGTCATGTAAGCACAAAGATTTTTCCCACAAGATGTTCAGCTGGTATTGGTGTCTTCAAAAGGTCCAGTCTGCATGCTTTTCTGCTATGTTTGGTTGGAGATTAAAGAATTCCGCACCCTTTAGTTCTGCTCACTAAAATCAATACTGCAGTAGAAGAGGTCTTGAACAAAAATAATTTTGAACCACACACCCTTGGCTGTCAGAACTTGGAAATGGATACAAGGTGGCCATATAGCAGCTGCAAAATATAACATATTCCTCTGACCAGCAACTGTAAAAGGAAGATATTCCACATGCCATCCTCAAGAGGTTCCAGCTAATTTAACTCCCAGCACTTTTATCTAAAGTTCACCCATAGCATCCCAGGCAAATGTAAATGGATCTTCCAAGCCTCTCTTAACTTCTTGTGGACTGTGATCTAAAATATAGCCTACCACTACGCCAATACTGGGAATGTATTTTCCATTACTTTCCACACTTTGCAATCCATCTTCTAATTTAGGTGCTTTACATGGCCATAGAACATTGTTTTCTTGTTTTCTACCTAAATAGTAAGTCTTCAGTATCATTCAAAGAGGAATTATAAATAATATTTCTTTCCTTAATATTTGCCCTAATTTTTTTGTTAATGTATTTATATGGCCCAAAAATTAGAACAGTTTGGAGTATGAAGTAATTTAATTTTATTTTGAAGCTGATTTAATTTTTGTCATGCTTTTTTCCTTCTTCTGTCTATGATACAGCCTTATTAAACTTGATCCCAGCCCTTAAAATAGTGGCTGATGCACTGTTATGGAGAAAAGTCGTTTTAGGCAGACATACTCTCATGATAAAAATCAATCTTAGTTTTTAAGCCTCATTCATTGTCATATTTCTGAAGTTGAAAGAAAATGGCTAGATTAGACCCAGTTAAAGTCTTAGTCATAAAGTCTATAACACAGGCCATGAAAGAACAGTCTTTCTTGTGCTTTCATATTTTGAAGTAATCATTTTATAGGGTTTACAGGGTTATCTGAAGAACTGTCTTAAGGCATAATTTCTTGATGCACTACTGCAATAAAGCATATGTTTAGTTTATGAAGTAATGCTATTTGTTAGATTTAACAGTGACACACATTTTGAACACAGTGAATTCACCAGGTGCAGTTTGGAGGGAATCTTCTCATGGAAATGGAAGCTGCTTCCTGATTACTAAGAAGTGCCTAAAGCTTCCTTCAGTAACGTGGAGTATGTGCAGCACACTGACATCTCTACTGAGAAAATATCTGAGCCAGTTGGAGGCATGTCCTCACTCACAAAGGTCAGCCAATGTGAAGTGTAACAGCTATTATTTTGGGCTTTCAAAGACTGGGAAGTCTGTACTCTGTTTTTTCCCTCCTCTCCCTAGAGAAAGGATAAATACCAAATGGGCCCAGCTGAGATCTGTAAACTTAACAGCTAGAGATGGGGAATAAACCATCTCAGATCAGTAGTCACCACAGATTTTTCTTTAAGATTAATACAGGGGCACCTCTTTATGTCAGCCTGTTTATCTTTCTCTTTTTCCCCGCAGGAATATTCAGCTATGGGATTGTATGTGGCCTCTTGCCCTGCATTAAATATCATCTTTCTGTCTTTTTTTTTTTTTTTAAATCAGAAAAGCAATTTTAAATTCCTTTTATATCTCCATTTCAGCCTTGTTTGTAGAAGCTTTGTGACCATGACACAGAATGAACACATCTCATACCACAGTCAAGCCCAGAATCTGCCCTCAGTCTGGGTCTGTCAGTGCTGTGAATGCTCTCAAGATTCTATTCACATCAGAATATAAGATGTGTCTTCTTACATTTATGCTGTACTTAATTCTATAATGTCTTGAGCCTTTTAGTGCTCCTGGCATTAGGCATATCTTGAAGGGTGGGTGAGTTTCCTTACCCTCTTACTATTCAAGAAAAATAACTGCAGTAGGTGGTCCTTAGTCATCATTTTGGCATGCCTTGGGGTTGATAGTCTCATAAATCTTACAGTAGTAATTTGTTATGGAGACACTTTTAGCTGTGAACTATACACTATTTCCATGTTATCTCAGGTATATGCATCTAATACAAAACCAGGTTTGCAAGCAAGGTAGAGAATTTTTATGCTTTTCCAAATGGATACAAAAGTCACACACAGAACTTTCATTTCTGTGTCATTATTTAGACATAGCTTCCAACAAAATTAATCAGAAATTAAGATTTAGCTGTGTAAACTATACCTCCAGGACCCAATAAAGTGCCCCAAAGCAAAAATCCAGCTATTATACAAGGTTAAGAAATGCATATTCAGTTGGAAAGAATAAACACATCCATTATTTTAGGCTGCATTCACTAATCCCATTTAGCTGTGTCCACAATACTCCAAATTTGAGACTGACTTGCATCACAGCTTTGTTTTATGCTATATCTTTGCAAGTATTGAAATAAAGGATCTTTTTAATGTGTGATGTTTAAACTCATTTCTTTGCCACTGGTGAGATGAAGCTGAAGAAAACTTGTTTCAAGAAAGGTTTTAGTGAAGAGAAAGAAAATTTATGATTCAGACTACAATGGAAATGTTATTCCTGAATAAGTGGCTTAAAAATGTTTTTCAGTCAATTTTCCAAGATTCTGCCTATATAGTATTGTGTACTTGAGACTTTTAACTGTAAAATTCTTGTATGATGTGAAGACTATTGTTGTCTTAGTAAAATTATGACTATACTTCATATTATACCTATGCATTATTGTTGTTTTGGGTAGGGACCTACCTAAGTACCCTAGCACATGGAGATAAGCTTTCAAACAGAATTCCACAAGCACAGAGGTAAGCAACTGCTATTTGCCTGTGACATGGGATTCTACCCTATGGCACCAAGCTGGCATTTTATTCCATTTCTTTGGGCTTTGCCTCATAGATCACTCAGTGACTTTGATGTGGAAGCCATTGCATAAAAGACATTTCTTCTGGGATTGTTATCATGTGAAGAAGCTGAGGTTATTGTTGTTAGCAGAGATAGCTTCCAATGGAGTAGGCAAGAAAGATGGCTACGGATTTCCAAATCTCTCACAATCACCCCTGAAACTGTGTGACATGAGGGAAAAGGCATGTGCTTTTCAAAGGCACAAAGACTCTCATCCTGCAACACTGAAAAAATTTCTGTCTACTTAGTGCACAGGTAGTCATTATGAAGCTAAATACTCATAATAGCTTCATAAAACAATTACACTGTGTTATTGCTACCAAGTGACTTCAAGGTTTTCAAAGAAGAAGAATGAAAAAAAAACTTACTCAAATGCAAGCTCAATCACTTTTTATAACAAAAAGCACCATGCAATTTATATTCATATGTATTTTTTACCTGTCATTCCTTCAGCTTGATGGCTGTCAGAATACTACATTTTTAGTAGGCTTGCAATTGCTGGAGAACTTAAATACACCCTATGATTATATGCTGCGGGGCCGACAGCTGAAATGTCAAATGGTCAGTGCAAGGCTCCTGGCAACACTCTTCTCCCTTTGTGGCAGAAATTCAGGTGCTTTTCTTTAGCTGCAATTAGCATTTGATGTTTGAAACAGGCTTTGGATTCTCTTTCCTTCCCTCTCGTCTTTTTTTTCCTCTCTTTTCAGGCCTACTGAGACAGTCAGAAGACTGCATAAATTATTTTTTCAGCCAGGTCAGAAAGCAGGTTTCCTACTACATTATATAATGAAATTGCTGATCCTTTTTCTATTGAGAGAGAGTATGACAAACTTCTCAAACTCACAATCTTATAAAGATATCTAGGAAGTACAGGCAGTGTATAAATATGAAAGGCTAACATTAATATTTGATCACTTATCAGTGTACCATTATAACTACCAGTAATGGCATGACTAAAAATAAAATGCTGCAGAATCTTATTACCCTGGATTAAACATATTTTATAGCTATAAATTAAAGATATAATGAAAATTATAACTGGGTTTTTTTACTTACAACTTCTGCAAGTTACTACACAGAATATCTACAGAGAAAAAAATAATTGTTCTTTATAAGTAAAAGGAGGACTAGTAGATGGCAAAATAAACATCTTTGTTTATCAACAAAGATGATCAGTATCTTTGTATGTAAAATGTTGCAATCCAGAATTATTGCTAGTAAAGTCCAGGGTAAGGAAGCAAAAAGGACCTTTGCATAAGGTCTCCACATAATTCTCCTCATATTACATGGACTGTTGTATCTGAAGAAATAAACAATCTTCCTTTGATTTTACTCTTAATTCCTTGGAGATAGATGAATTGCCTTCTGCAGTAGTAGGAGCTGGCATGGCACTTTAGGGTGATCAGAAATGTCATTTGCAGTTCTCCTGGACAAGCTGTTTTGTACTGCAGTGGTGTATAGAACCAGGCACACCATGCACAGAGATGTTAGGGCTCTTCCATGGCCATTTGGACAGGCACCAATGAACTCTAGAAGTCCCACTCACAATCTTGTGCACATTCTTGGAATTTCTGTGTGCCATATCAACTGACTAAACCTGAATTATATCAATTACATATCTAGTTCTGTAAGAGTTTAATCAGATTAGACAAACACGTCTAATCAGGAACTCAGCAGTGTTTTACTGTTTGCTGGTCTGACAGCAGGTCTAGAATATTTTAGTGCTCTGAGAGCACCTGCATGTGGTAACTAATAATTTCCTAAGTCTAGGAAAAACACAATAAGCTTAATACCATTTTGATTTCTTTGCCACGTCCATTCTCACATTATTTTTAATGGAAAAGCTAAAATAAGAAAACAATGGTGCATAGAGAGGAAGAATTTAAATTACAGCTGTCAGCTGTAAAGCAGAGACTAACATTAGCTATGATTTTAAGATGTGATCAGAGCCAAATAGTCAAGAAGATGTGGACATTAAACATAATCTTCTGTAGTTTTTTGTGTCCCAGTTTCAACCAGTTGGTTTTAATTATACATTGGACAGTGACATGGACTCAGTGGAGCACTGGTCTGATTTAATGTGATGGTTCCCACATTCATTTTTCTGGCTTACTGAAAGACGTAGAATAAAAATTGTAATAGTTCCTGGGGATCTGTATAAAAACAAACACAATTATGCATGACATGAAAAATCAGGGCCCCTTCTAACACTTCAAAAATAATTGCTTTAGAGTAATTTTTTCTTACAAAATAGGGTTCCTGTGCAGAGTAAAAGAGATAAGCTTACTTTAAAAAAGAACACAAAAAAAAAAAAAACGGACAAACAAACAATAAAAAACCAAAATAAAGGGGAAAAAAAAGCAAAAATCAATAGAGTAATAACAATGGTCTAGTAATGGTCTCACATGGGCACTGGATTGGAAAGAGTCATTTTTTATTGAAGATCCCTCCTGAAATTGATGTCAGTTTGAATAAGGAGTACTGCAGAGTCAGTAACAATACTTATATTAAGTCTTTTAGGTATACCGTGCACATCAGTATGAAACCTAGACCTATCACAGGGTTACTCAAAGCACTCCTATTCCAGATGTTCTTTATTCTAGTCCATATTCAAAGCTGCAAGTAACTAGTCAATCAAACAAAGTAGAAAGACCAACAGGCATTTGTGTCCTATCTGTCATCTCCTGTGCTGACATTTTCATGGAATGATTAACACAATTCCTGAATCTGCTCTTTCTGTGAACAAAGCACAAATTAGGATCAAATGAAATATTACCAATGGTTAAAAACAGTACCTGAAAATCCTACAACAATTTGACTCCTGGACTTTTCCACAGAAAGGTCTGATGCTGCCCATGGTTTGCATTAGCATCTTGGTGTATAACAATAGTTTTGGAGGGAGATATCTAAGTCATAATTTCTCCATAAGCCAAGACGTCCCCTCACAGCCATTGAGGAAATCCTTATCAGTAAAAGGATTTTTAAAGGCAAAAGATGAATCCATTGTACTATTCCTTTGACTAGTTTAATACCTGTATTTTCTTTGTATTCCCCAAAAATGAAACTCAAATTCATATCCAAGTACTTTCCTGCATGATGTGGCTGCACTTGGTGTACTGCAGGGTTTTAAAAATAAGGGCAGAATATTGAGTACAAAAATCTGACATACTTTCTGAAACACACTCAACTGCTGTTTTAGGTAGACTAAAACTGCATGTCATTCCAGGGTAATACAATGCTATTGAAGTGCCATTCTCCCTCTTTGTTTGGTTTGGGTTGGGTTTTAAGTCTACAACTCAGAAATTTTCTTGCAACAGGTATAGAGAAAGGACAAAATATTGTAACTGCAGCTTCTCTGATGTAAAGCATGGAAGAAAGCCACTTTAAAAATATGCATCCTTCTGAACTCTCTTTACTGATATAATTTGCAGAGGAATTCAAATGAAAAGTAATAATGGGGCTTTGCTGTTTAGAATATAGGTCTCCATTTTTATGTTACAATTTAACTCATTTCTGAATGAGACAAATTTTCATGTGGCTGCACTGATAAAAATGTCTAAAAATCCCACAAATTACCAGCTATTTTAATACAGGTTTAAAAACAGGTACCAAGAACATGGAAGTGTGGACAGACCATTGCATAAAACAAATGCACAATATACCAGACACATACTTTATGTTTTCTCTTGCTTAGCATTGTGAGGCCTCAGCACAGTGAAAATAATTGGCCTTATCACATCACAAGATCATTTGAAAATTAGCTGGGTATTGACTTCTGTTCCTCAGAGTGATTCTGGATACAAGTCTTTAAGTAAGGTGTCTCTTCTGATGCAGACAAATATACATATATATATATGTTCTATTGAACAGTAAAACAAATTCCATTTTCTAGTTTTTTGGCAATAGCTGTTTTAACTCCCAGTAGAATTCCCTTGACTTATGCTTTCCAATTAATAAATAAAAGTTTGAAGATTGCGTTTCCTGAAATCTTCAAACTGTTAGTCAATCCAAGTTTACACATTCTAGTATATTCCTGTTTAAACTCTGATACCTGAACAGAACTACTCTCCTGATCAGCAGCACAGTATTTTTGTATAAGTATCTGGGAGGTGTCCAGGAAGTCCTGGAGGTGAGCAGGAGTCTGGGAAATGCTGGTGAGAGTTTTAGCAGGTTGGAATATTTCAGTAGAAGTCAGGGTAAAGAAAAAAGCTGGAAAACTTTGAGGGAGCCTCTGAGAGCTCAAGATGGGGATAAGAGACAGCACAATATCAGAATGTCTCCCTAGGAGGATGGGGAAGAGCAGAAATTATTGCATTAGAATTTCAGAAAGAAGTGGGCTTTGTTAAGGGGGTCAGAGAATTCTACACACATCACTCAGTGTTCAGCATCACTCTTCTGTGCCTAGGCCTGTCTCAAGGTATTAATTGAGTTGAAGAAATTAGGTAATGCATAAATATGAGCAATAATGCAGAAAAATAATGTCGGTGTTTAAGACATTTCCAAATTTGTTTTCCTAAGATATTTGTTATTCATAATGGAAGTGAACATCATCTGGCAAGTGAGCATAGAAGCTCCTAGATTTTATAACTGAGGCTGAAGTAAAATGAAGCCATATGCAAAAATGAAGACAATGAAGTAATGAAAAATATCTTTGTTTATAAAAGCCAACTCTCCCACTAGCAACCAAAACAAGAGTCAGTACAACTCAGCAGGCATTCACAGTTACATTATATTCCTCTCTTAAGTTACAAGCTTGATCCAAAAGACAGGTTTTGCCAATGGGAAAGGAATGAAACAGATTCCCTAGATGTTAACAATATTGGTTTCAGGCCTACTATATTGTGTTATTTTTCTGGGAATTCACTGTCAGCACAGAGTGAAGAAGAAATAAGGAAAAAAAAGGTTTTGTTACACTGTTGATTTATTTAGAGATGTATTTAGATTTTCATAGCAGAACTGGAAAGAAACAAATCCACATAATTCATCAATCAATATAGTTCCCACTAATGCCACTAATTATTAAAGTTGTCTAAGAAACTGGCCTGAGATCACACAGAAGTGATAAAAAATTTTGACGGACTAATGACAATTCTGACATTTTAACAATAATGATAATAGTAATTTTCCTCAATTTATTTAGTGGATTGCTCTTCCCTAATTCTCAGCTTCATTGGCATCTATATTTTAAATCCCACTATGTGTTATTGTATCTCAAGTACTATACCTATGTTTTGAAGCAGCTAAATATAAATTATACTTCCATTTAAAAAATGAAAACCAAGAAATAGCTGACCAGCATTCACTACTAAGTCTTGCAATACAGCCCACTTGACCTGTTGTTACTTTTATTAGCAAAAATGTTCCTGCTCAGATTAAAAGACATGTTCCTTCTGACAGATGAAAGCACTCCTGCTGCACAGTCCTCATCCTGGGCATTTTCTGATTGTTTGGTCTCATTTGGCTGGTTGGTGTTTTTCTGGTTTACAGGGTGTCTGTGCTCTGAAGCTTCCCTGGGCCCAGAAAGAAGGAATTGCTGTTTCTCCCAGCAGACTTGCACGTCGGCCCTCACAGAATGGGGACATGGGGACTCCATCCCCCTCAGTGACTGCCTCCTCACTGGAACATGTCCTTTTTCATACTGTCCACAATATCAGCAGTTGGCACTTAGAATTCAATAAACAGGGCCATAAGGTAGCTATATGACACATTTCATTAAGGCTTTTAAAACAAATTTAATTTCCCATTAATTTACATTTACATTTTTAAAATGGTAAGCTATTTCTCTGCTTTCTTTCTATACCACACTAAAAAGAAATACTGGCAGGGGCCGGGGGGTGGGGGGTGACTGGGGCAGGTGTGCAGGGGTTGAAACATAAAAACCCCAGAGCAGTGATTTATGGTGGCCAGGAGGGCACAATGCCTATGTCATCTCCCCAGAATTCTGTGTCTCTCCTCTCTCTCCCTGTCTTTCTCTCTGCCTCCCTCCTGGCTCCTTACATACCCCCCACACACCCCAATCTGTTATTCCTTAAGTCTCCATCTGTCAGTGGAGGAACTTCTGCACAGTTACATCATATAACATTCCCATATTTTACTGATTATATGGCTTTATGATTCATATTTGTAGGTACAAATAACAATCTTGTCAGTTCATAGTAGATTTGGACACTGAAGCACTTTGTAATATTTCTGTCATAATATCAATTAGAAACTCCTGACAGAGTTCTTGAACTATAACAGGTTACTTTAAGTTAAAACAAAAGGACAGAACCACTATTCATCTCTGAGCTGAGGGAGAGACAAAAAGAGGGAACAGCCTTTTTAACACCCATACCCAGAAATGCAGCAAAAATTTTGTAGCAGACTCAATCCGAAGGAATGGAACTGGGCACAATCATTATTGGAAGAACGGAACTGGGCAAAATTATTAGTGGCACAATGGCTGTCCTTAGGCTTGGTACCTGCACAATTTCTCATGGGAGTCAAAACACTCTCTCCTTTTTTCAAAACACTCTCCTTTATTCAGAATGGTATTTTTATGACAGAAATATCTGGCAAAGGACAGAGTGCTTTGAGTTTTTATTTTCTGTTAAATCTAGCTAAACTAGAAACAGACTGGCTGTCCTTTAGCTTCTGATCTGTTTTCTTAGTAGCTAAATCCTAGATTTATGATTTCTTCTCATTAAAATTGTTCTCTGGTTTTTATCAGCAATATCTAGAGCTATGTATCAAGGACTGAAAAGTTTTACAATGTTATGAGAAGGGGGTTGTGAAAACAGAGATTGCTTCCTTATTTCAAGTTACTCCACAAACTACAGAAGCAAATTTAAATAGTACACCACATATTCCTTCATTAATACTTGTACTCTTCACTAAGATGATGCTGCCAACCCTTACAGGTAATTTCAAAAACACATTTAATTACACCTTCCATCATTCCAACTGATGCTGTGTTATTTCTGTCAGTGCCCTGTCAGAAATAAAATTGAGTGTGAAAACAGCAACACAAAAAACCTAGCAAGTATATTACTCTCAGAAAAAAAAAAGAGTAATCAGAATCCAGCATTACAAGGTTATTGCATACAGAGAACTCCAGCAAGCTTATTTTCTCTGTTCTTCTTCCAGCAACCAATTTTTAAATGCAAATGAGAGATTAGTGGCACATTTCTCTCAGTTAGCTCATAGTGAATATTGGTTCAGGAAACACTCAGGGAATTGTTGTATCAGTTCTGTCCCTTACTAGATCTCATATCAATAGAAATTTAGTTAGAATTGAACAGACAGAGAAATCAATCTGCTCTGTCCCTTGGAGGAGTTGCCATCTCTCCTGGTACTCAGACTGCTTCTTATTGGCAGTGCCTACAGCAAGAAGTGAAGCTGGAGGTTCAGGATTGAAGACATCCCAAAGGAAAATTCCCCTTCCATTACATTTTTCCTCACTCTCTACCTTCTCAGTACAGCTGCATCTGTAGTATTGCCTTGCTTAAGTATTGTACCTGGCGGGGCCTTAGTGAATTTGGAGCAGTCTGTTACAGTGGAAGGCCAGTCCTCCTCTTTGTCCACAAGCTCCCCTTCTTCTCCTTGTGTCTGACAAAGGGTTCTCCACATGGCAAGCTCTGGTATTTCTTGGTTCTTCTAGGTTCTAGGCTGATGGGATGAGAAATCCCATTTTGGGATTTTTTTTTTTTTTTGGATGAGAAATCTATTTTGGGAGCATCTGTACATATAGTCTTTGGAAAGAAAGTAATTAGTCTTGTTAGCTGTCAAGATCCTGTATATGTCAGTATGCTATATTTCTTCCCACAGCTATCAACTCTAATCTTAAGACCAAAGCTGAGTGAAGCAATCAGAAGATCAAAGGCTACAAAAGTGCTGAGACCACCAGAGTAGGAAAAACTGAGGGAGAGCTGAGGGAGAAGAGATGTGTCATTTGAAGATTGTCCCTAAAAACTCTCTACTTGGAGCAGCACCAAACCAACTTGCCAATGGGCATTGAAATGGTGATTTATCACTCTGGATCTGGCAACCCATATTCATCCCACTTCATTACAAGCTCATTTGCAGTCAAATCACTGACAGTGAGCGTCACAGTTAAAAAATAACCTCTGCTATTTGGATAGTTTTTAATTCAGGACAACTGTGGCTGATGGTGCTTCCCTGACAGAGAAATTCTGCTTTTGTCATCCAAAACCACTTCTGGTTCCACTTGCTCCTTTCAGCTTGCTATTCTGTGACCTTGACATTATAGCAGCGGTGACTAGGGGGCTCCAGAAGCATAATGCAAACAATGACTGACAAAGTTCAGCTTCCAAGATTTTCCAAGGCTAAAAGGACATGCCCAATTAAAAACCAAACAAACCAAACCAAAATAAAACCAAAAAAACAAACAAACAATAAAACACCTACCATGAAGACAAACTCACCCATAAAGCCAAAAAAAAAAAAAAAACCCACAGCTAAAACACAAAATGGAGAAAGAGGAGAATATGTTGTTAGAGCATGTGTTCTAGACATCTGATATCTGTTTTAAGAGTCCTGGCTCCCAGAAGTTCACTTTGTGCCTCTTGCCTGGATTTTATTCCTTTTGATTCCTTTAGTAAAGATACTTCTTATTCTAGTTTTCCTCAATACTTCCAGCAGAGAACACTGATCTCAGAGGTCATCCAACAATCTCCCTCACACAACCACCGGTGTACACCACTCACAGATGTAGCTGCTGCTATGGTAGATGGGCTCTCTTTTGACTTCTGACTGGTTTTTGTAACCCTCAATTTTCCTCTCAGCATAAGGCCTGAAATGAATCAGATAACTAATAACTCCAAAAGACACTTTTTCACTCAGACCACAAAATGTCACGTGTTCCTAAAAATAACTTTCCATCCAGATATTTGTGTCCATATTGAAATACATCTACAGTCCCCAGCTGGGATGGGAAATGCAACTTAAGATTTTGCAGTGTCAGACTTAAGCTCCAAGTAAGCAGCAATCATTTTTGCCAGTATCATTGAATCCAGCTGTTCCAGTATGAGAGACTGGAATAATTGCTGGCATGAAATATTTCAGGTTTGAAGGCAGGGGCAGGTCAGGCCTTGCTCTGGTAAGGCAATGAACTGCTTCTTACACCCCACCCCAGCCCAGGAGTCTATCCCAGCCCCACCAGCCACTGGCACACTTGAAGACAATGCTCCATAGCCCACCTCTGAAACCTCTCATTCAGCTCCTAAGTGGCCACCAGACCAGAAATCCCACCTCGGGAAAGGACCCAGGAAAGCCAAAGGGTATTTAACATGAAACACAAGGCAAGGATGTGTCTTGACCCTACTTCCTCTTGGAATTTCTGTCAGCTGAACACTGCTGGAAGGGTAGTTATGTTTTTTTTTCTTTTCTGTATATTGTCTGTCTTTCTCTTAGCTCTAAATCTTTTGCCAAAGTTCTTTGAGCAAAAAAAGAGTTTTGCTCTAAAGCAAAGTCGCTATTTTTCTAAAGTTGCTAGTATATTTTTCTTGTAGTTGTTTTGACCTCTTCAGGATATCCTGTTAGTGTTTCTCCCATGCATCTAACTCAGAGTACATGAAAAACCATGAGCTCTTTTGGGGCCTTACATGTTAACAGCTGTTAGTTAGTAGGACAGAGAACAGTCAGAATCAAATAAATGGAAGGCTATTCCACATGCAAGTCCTAGTGAAGATGTAGGAAAAAGTGCTTGGAACAGAAGTGGGGCTTTGTGGTAACAGATCACAAAAATCGTCACGGAGCAAGGAAAATTCATTTATACTCAAACCATGAAACAGGAAATTAATCTCAGCCATCTATAAAAGTGTGACACCCTAAAAAGAGATTTATTAAAGCACTTGGCTACAGCTTTGCTCTGTCATCCTTCATAAGCTTTGCTCTGTCATCCTTCATTCCAAGATGGAATTTATAGACAACAAAATTAATTTTGTGCTAATGCCTAGCTACCACATAAATTTAATTTTCAAGATCACAAGAGAATTTCATAATCTTTAGAGTTACCTAAAAAAAGAGATTTAAGATGTATCCCATCACCTATAATTTTGCCCTCTGCCTTAAGTAGGGATATAACCTTACTGGATTGAAATTAATAGGAACCAAGTCACATTGTAAATTTTTTTGTTTCTTTTGAATGACAGCAACAACATATAAAATTCTTTGTAGCAAATACAAAAATCAGTGTGGAAATCTGAGAAAATCTGCTTTAAAATCTGGAAATTTTAAATGTTAGGTTGCTTCAATTATCATAAAGTATTTTATCATATTATAAATATGTTATATTTATTTATTTCATTTATAGATCCAAACTAAGAAAAGCATTTGATATTTGGAGTTCAATCATGAAGTATTTGATTACTAAAATAATATTTATTTAAGTGAATAAGTTCAACCTGTCTGAAAAGACTACTTGCATAAGAAAGAAGTAATTCTTCCAAATATAAATGCTGTGAAAAGAAATATTTATTAATTACACAACAGAAAAGACAAGAAAGCATATTGTTGTTGCAAGCTTGAAGGTCAAATGGTCTTTTCCACAGTAACATTGCAAAATTAGGTTCCTCTCTAATGAACTTTCTTGTAAAAGGAAACTAGAGGTCATACTTGACTCAGCAATTCCCATGCTGCAGTCAGCAATCAGCTAAAATTGTCTTGCTGCTTTTAAAGTTCATAAGCTATTTCAACTTATATTGGTTTTTTTAAGAATGTCAGTATTTTCAACTATGTCAAAAGATAATATTGTATTACCATTACAATTCTCTAGAATAAAAGACTATTTAGGTCTGAAACAAAATTTCTTCTTATAAGCATACCCCTGATTCTAAGGATGTGACTTAACAGGAGTGAAGGCTGGTGGTTCCATGGTTTAATGTTTGAAGTTGTAGCAATTGACAAAAATAACAGGACTAATTCTTGATGGGTTTGGGGAGTTGTATGGGCATAGGGGTTGTTTCAGTCAAAAATTAAAAAATACACGCAAAAGTGGGAATCGAAACAGCTGAAAAATCCCTATATTTTTGCATAGCAGTTGTCCTAAAAAACACTAGAATTTTCTATCAAGCACCAGAAGAAATTGTCAGGTTTATTTAGGAATTATCAGCCAAGCTGTAACAGATCCAGTTGATTTTTAAAGAAGTCTAAAACTTTAGCAGCCAATGCAAGTTATGGCAATAATACCTAAAGCACAAATTTGCAGCAGTATTACAACAGAAACTGACACAGCTTCTGAAGTTGGGTGCAGACCACACTTGAGTGGAAGCAAGTAATGACTTCCTGAAAGAAATACTGGCTGTGATGCTAGTTCTGAATCCCTACTCATATTAAGATGGGGACAGAGGTTTCCCTGAAACTGTTCTTCAGGGACAGAAGTTTAATTTAATAGTTTTCTGCCCTTTTGGGTGAAAACCCGCAAAGACGGGTATTTCATCTCTGAAATGTGCATTTTTTTTCTGAATATTCACAAAAATTACTAGCAATTTTTCAGAGACTCCAATGATACATGACCTGGCAATGATCACCATACTCCAGCCAGAGTGATGTAATAAAAGGAGATTTTTACTGTTAAGTTCTCTATGAAACTATTAACAGACTAAGAAATAATTTACCAATCTAAAATAATATTGTACCAAAGTTATTGACAGTTTTTAAGGAATAGAAAGGACACAGCTGTCTCCAACAAGTGTCCAGCAGCTCTGAGTACAATTCCTCTAAAGAGACTAAATTATTCTGGTGACAATATTAACATGTGAAACAGTCTTGTTTCTGAAGGCAAGAGGAAGGGTCTCTCTTTGAAGTTATTAGCACCTAGAAGTTTTGGGTACAAGTAACCTTACCATGTGTAGCCATCTATATGTCAGGTGACTTCTAAAATCCACTATTTTAGCTCCTTCTGTATTAGTTTCTCTGGGTCTGGATTGAAGGCACTTAAGACAGGAGTTCATCTTCAGGCTCAGGTGTTTATTATTTCTTATCAGTAAAACAGTCTCACTACTGTGAGTTCGCCAGCTTTTCATTAGCAAACCACAAAATGGCCAACAATCTCTTGTTACAAGGTCTTTTAAGACTAAACTATCCAATTAAGAACTGATACCTAAATTATTTTTCCTTTTAACCCAATAACTGATCCCAAAGAGCCTGCAGTGTGGACTTTTCTGCCCAGTTACAGAGTGCCACCCAAACCCATGAAGAAGCATGAAGAAACAACCCAGGACAGCACCCTGTGCCCTCCATCTTGCTTCCACCCACAGCATACTAAAAATCCCAATACCTAGGTTTCTCACTCAAATGATACATCTACACTACTCTCTATAATCTATGTCACACTTTTGTGGATTCTAGTCTATCTTGAATCTAGGAAACTTTCTCCATAAATGAGGGTCAAAGTCAGTGCTTCCCTGGGGGTCAGAGCAGACAGAGAAACATTTCCTGTGCCCTGGGTTTCCACACTTCTGCATTCACTTCCAACAGAGAACTACTTGACAATGTAGGTTCTCCTAACTACTGCTGTAAGGTGGGAAGAATCAGTTCCTAAAGAAACTCTCTCTTTATTAGCAATACTTAAAAACAGCTTTCACCACATTCTCAGATGTCAAAAATTGGATACAGTCAAGCCCATGTTTGGCAAATATACATAGAATCATAGAATCACAGAATCATTTCAGTTGAAAAACACTTCTAAGGTCATTGAGTGTAACCATTAACCTAGCACTGTCAAGTGCACCACTTAAACCATGTCCCTGATATAACTCAGAACATTGACCCAGTTTGAGGACAAACAAACCTGAGGATTAAGGAATGTAGTGGTTTATCATATCAATGTCAGAAAATATTCTTCAGATCTATGCAAGCATTGAAACAGAAAAGCTAATATTGCAAATTCTTCATCTTAAATTAAGAAATTCCTGTAATTTTAATTCAGTTTTCCTGCTTAGCTGCTTGAAAACCTCTTAAGCTGTCCTACAGCACATCATTCTAGGACAGTCCAGATTCTAACTAACTACAGATTAAATTACAGTTCCAGGCAAATCCTCAGTAGGTAAACTTTTTATCTTATTTCATCTGCCATATATTTGCTCTAGAAACATAGCATCAGGTAAGACCTGTTTTTAATTTAATAAATCATTGCAGGTCTCCTACTGGAGGACAAGCAATGAAATGTGTTTTTCTGTCCCTGAGAGATGAAGCACCTGGGGAAAGGTGCAAATTATTTTTATCCTGAGTGTTCAAATATGGAGTTAATCATACAGAGCTTTTTTAATGGTTAACAGAATATGTTGTATCATTTCAAGAACTTACCACATTGTTTATTTTGGATTGGAATTTCACTCACATTGTGTTAAAATCATGTTGGTTTATTGTTTAGCTACTTTCACTTCCAAGTTAATTAACTTGGACAAAAAGAAACACACCCAAACCATTGAAAAATTTCCAATTAAACATTGGTAAATTTTGATACTAAAAAAAGGATTTGATGAGGAAAAAAGGGTGCTCAAAATCTATGGAACTAGAGATGGAGGAATCAAGCAATAAAGAAAAATGCCCATCCATATCAAATTATGATCTAGCTGATACTAAATGATATCTTCTTAATAATAACAATGGTAATACTTCCACATAGTTCATAAACACAGAAAGATAACAGAAGGTAAACATCACTGCCCCTACTTTTAACCATTTAAATGTTGTACTCATAGCTTAAGTTGGCACTTAGGCTTCCTCTAGAGCTGGTGGAAAAAAAGAAGGTACAAGAGAGCTACTGTAGCTGATCTAAGAAAAATAGATTGGATATGGCTATGAGGGAACTTCATTTCACTGACTGTCCAATGAGCCTTGACAAATAGCTTAGATTAGACAGACACATTTAAATGCAGAAGATATATTTTAGTGAAAAATGCAATTTCATGACTTATTAAGGAATCCTCTCCACTACCAATGGGGGTCTGGACTGTTTAAAAATGTGAGAGAAATGAAGATTAAAAATTCTGTGTCTAATATGCAATGCATAGGCACTAGATTTCATCCAAGGATTAATCTAATTTATTTTTGTCTGCCTTTCAGATTTTATTTTCAGGCCCCTTTACAGCCTTTAAAAGAATATATTTCTATTTCACTTGGTTGTATATGAGAAACCTGTTGTCAGCTAATTTTATTCTGCCAGTTAAAAATTAATCTTAATGAGATTTTATAGCAATTAAATAATGCACATTTTAGACATATTGTTTCTTGAAAGGTAAAGAACTACCTAAACAATTTAATAGATCAAGGGCTTTAAAAAGCTTAATATGTTTTGTCATACTGGGGAAATAAGAAAAAAAAAATTATCTGTCTCAATAAAAAACAAAGCCAGGGAAATTTCATTGAACTGATTTTATCTCTTACAGGAAGTATTCTATTAACTTAATTCAGGAAAACCATTTTTATATTCCAAGTTCAAAAAACTTGCACAGTTTAGTATATGAGGAGCATGCAATGCAAACATGAGTGCTCAGTGGTCTGTTTGAGAAAGCAAATTCCACCACACTTCAAGGCACACTCTGAGCCAACTCCTACACTTTGAGCTGAGTTCTACACATTATTTTAAATCCAACCTTCTTTTAAGCAATACTCCTCAGTGATTTTTATTTAAACAAAAAAGACTAAACCTTGACCCTCCATTTGTCTAAGATAACTATAATCCTTGTAAGTGTTAGACCTGGGATAAAGAACTGTGGTTTCGGAGATATCATACAATGCATTGTCAGGAAAAGGCGTGGATGGCTTGCATACGAAATTTCCTGAAAACTATGTTTACAAGGAATTTGCTTTGTTATAAAGCGTTTAAAGCCTTTCCACCTCATACTAAACCCTGTTCTTGAAAATATACATCTCACAATATTTTTAATTCCTACAGCAAAATATGGTATATTGTTTTCCCTCAAGTATTTCTGTTCTAGATAGAAGTTAAGCTGCTATGAAAATTTCCATGGCCTTTCATAGGTGGGAAAATACAATCTATTAATTATTATAGCATCTGCTTTTATGCTGACCTCTGTAACAGGAAATAGAGAACAAATGACCCAATAAAGGTGGTGATAAAAAATATAAATAACATCTTGCCTTCTTGCTATTGTGCTGGCTATTCTGCATTTCTGGACGTCCTGTATCACAATACAACTCACAACATTGTGCTGCAGAATGACATTGGAGAAATCTGTGTGGTTGTAGGCAAGTTGCTGGAAAAAGAAGCTGCTAAGCTGAATATAAAAACTAGCTTTAGAAAACTACTTCACTAGCTTATTCTTATAAGCAAATAGCACACAATACTAAATATTGCTTAGAAATACAATGCAATTCCTCTCAGCATATGTAACAATGTATTGGAGTAATTGAAGATACATATTAGGCTTATAACCCTAATTATAAGTGTTCTATTTCAATAGTAAAAGTACTTTGAATTTAAACTGTTCATCTAATTTTAAGAAAATCACACCATAATCATACTGTTAAAGTTATCATAGATACTCTCTTGTGTTGCTTGAGTAACAGCATTTCACTCCCTATCTTAAGGTGAAAAAAAACCAACAGAGACAAAATCATGTATTATTAATGACTGTAATTTTAAAATTGTATCATAAAAATCTTTTTTGATGTAATCAAGAGTTCAAAGTATCTGATTTTTTTTTCAATATGGTATGTCTAAACAAGAGGTGTATACCTCTTGAAAACTGTATAGGATTTATCCTTGTTTTTCACAACAGTGGCTAGAAAGTTACAATACCTTTTTTTCATTAGTCTACCAAATTGTTTGGTAACCTTAAATGGATGTGTTCATCCAATTGGCAAAGAATTCCATTACATTTACCACAAGTTTCTGTCTTTTAACTGAATTTCTTATAAAGAGAAAGAATTTTTGCACTTTCAATGACTAACTCAAAGTCAATTTTAGACCAAAAAAAAATTTATTACATTTTTAATTATAAATGAGGGGAATGATTTGTAATCTGAAAAAAAAAAAA
>VZRH01005100.1:78375-92289 GCA_013397555.1 Urocynchramus pylzowi | reverse complement strand
AAAAGAAAAGAAAAGAAAAGAAAAGAAAAGAAAAGAAAAGAAAAGAAAAGAAAAGAAAAGAAAAGAAAAGAAAAGAAAAGAAAAGAAAAGAGAAAGAAAAGAAGCTATTTTTCTGAGAGCAAAGACAGCTCTTCACCTACTATGACTTCTTTCTTCCCTTCACCCACATCTCTTATCAAAAACCTTCCCCTGTGCCATGACAACAATGCTGTTGCTATGCTGAACTTCTAAGCATGATAATTATCTGTCTGTATTATGTATGCTGCTTCATTGAGACTCTAACATCATCCCACATGGGAACTGGTGGAAAAGATGAATATCTAATTTAACACAATTTGACCACACTTCCCTAGACTTGTGAGACCATACCCAGTCCTCTGCTTCTCCCTCAAATGGAATCATCTGAAACTGACTGCTAGGTTCAAAGATTACTTGGGAAAATGGCACATATGCGATAGAACTGATAAGCTGACAGCATAATTGCATAATCTTCAACTCCAGAAGGGTGATTAAAATCAGCAAATTAGAAGCTGAATAGGGAATATGTTTGTTATCTTTTGAAAACACCATTTCCTTGACCAAATGGGGTCACCACAGTTACTCAAAATTTTTCTCTTGCATTTTAGCAGGGCCCTTACAAGGACAAAAGAAGAAAATGGAAAAATATTTCCTTTAAGGAATATAACAAAAGACTAGGCACTGTGACTGTGAATTCTCCATGTGTCATGTGTTCCAGCCTATCAATATAGACAAATAAACATGCAAGAGAATTCGAAAGGAAAATCTATTTTGTGGATTTCTAGTGCCTTTTCCATATCATGACACCCTTTATTCTTCTTCATTATTCATTCTTTTCCTTCTTCTCTTTCTTTGACAGGAGATCTCACTTAAAAATAATATTTGAGCAATACCCATGTAATCCAAACAATGAACTCTGATACTATCAGTCATCACAAAGATATGTGAAAACAGTGAGGTTTTTAGTTTGCCTTAGAGAAAGTGGGGATTTTTCTCCCTTCCTAATTATGCTGATAAATCTTCCTTTGTCAACAGATGCAGAAGAGATTGGTGAATACTATAGACATATATTGAGCATATTTATCTATCTGAAAATGCCCAGCAACATTCTTTGAATAAATCAGATCAGAAGTGGCTTTCTGTCCTCATGATTCTCTAAGCAAGGGAATCTCCACTTTTTATTTTTCTATGGGCCACGATGCAATATAAAGATTTTCTCCCTACCAATGGATCCATAACTAGAAGTTACATCAATCATATGGGTGAAAAATTGGAAAAACAGTCTTTGCAATCCTAGCTACCATCTAATGTAATGTGTACATTCCCTTCAGAATGTGTGTTGACATTCTGTCCCTAATGAAGCTATGAAAAGATAAGTCATGGTTTTTTCTAAATTAGGGATTTAATTTCCAATATGGATTCAACTCTTACATTTATACATCTACAGTTTACACTTATACCTGTCAGCTATCCACCATAATGCCTTATAGACAATAGAGAAGAAAAGACTATTTCAGGTCATGAGTTATCTAAACTTTTTCCAACATCTTATGATATGGTATCTTTAAGACACTGCAAAAGCCTGATTCTCTTCACTGGTTACTAGGAAAGCCTAAGCTAACCAGCTCAGATAAAGATATCACCAATCATTTCAATAAATTTTACTACCAGAACTTAGTACAGCTGGAGGAAAACACAGCCAGTACTGAGTTCCTTGTGAATTATAAGTAGCATCTTTCAATGTAAACTGTATACTTTGGAGCTGGCTTTCCCTTCAGAAAAAATGGTCAGAGTTTTTTGCTTGACATTTTAACTGTCATTCCCAAGAAAAATTCATCATTCAAACAAACCAATAAACCAAAAATAAATAGAATTCTAGTTCACAGGTATTGAGAAGAATCCTTTCTGTTGGTAGCTATGACTATGTAAAGGCTCAGATTCCAATTTTTAGGAATCTGTTTTGTGAGATTTTTAGGAATCTGTTTTTCATGACAGGAAAAAATGTCAAAATTATATACTGTCCTATGTATGTCTGCTACCCTACGGCCTCAGCTACTTTAACAGGACTCATTTATGTGTGGAATTTTGACAAACATTAACAGAGCTTAAGTTAATGTTTATTGATATAGTATGTGGTTTTGGTTTCTTTTGTGTTTTTTTTAATATACTGGAGAGGGGATAGAAAACAGTTTGTTAACAGGAAACTAGCTTGAGTTCATTATAGACAGACTCATGTTGTTGCTATTTATATCTTAACACTTTACCTACTATGCAAGATTAGACTCCTTTTCCTTTTATTCACAATATTCCTCACCTTTGAAAGATATTGTGAAACTTATCCTCTAAGCCCCTCTCACTTTCCCCCTTGAAATTCCCAAGACCTACTCAAATCCAATCAATTTTCACTTTTAAATGAAAATATAGTGTCGGCATTCTATTTGTGTGTGTATATATATAGATATATATATGTATGTAAAAAAATCTGGTTTTGCATCACATCTCCTAAACTTAGTCAAAATACATCCATGACTGAATTCAGTTTTTAATAGCATGAAACATGCTGAGCTAGTTTAAGGGCTGGTTGCAATATTTTCATGTAAGAATCTGCATTTCATTAATGACATACTATGTTTCTTTATATTTTTAAGCATATATTCTCTCTCATAAAGTGGCTGATGCTTGTCTAATGAAATCTATTAAAAAGTTGAAAAACAGACCTAAGTTAAGCTTAACTACTGCCTGCTTAAAAGTTATTGCCAGTGTTCAAAGTAAGGAAAAGCTTTGATTTACCATAAAAGAGTATCAGTTTTAAAGCCATTCCTTTTCTTTCTTTTTCTAACTTCTCCCTCAACCTTACTGATTTGAAGACCCTTCTGAAGATTCTAAACACTTTTTTTTTTAAAAAAGCAATAATTAATCACTTAGATAGATTAACAGAATTGAAATTTGTTTCTAAAACTGGTGGAATAGTATATTTTGAATATTATATAAATGTATACTTTTATCTCACCTAAAGAGAATACTTAAATGAGAACTTTGCATGCTACAGTTGGTTGGACTAAACAACCATAGTAACCATAATAATTCCCTTGACCTTAATGTTTGTTCATTCTAAAACAAATTTATGGCCATAGCAGAGGAAATTCTTTGACTATCACAGGCCATCTTCTATATTTTGCAGGCCTAAACATTTTGAGAAAGTCAGTAAAATATATCTTGAAACACATGCAGGAACTTACCTTTTTTAATATGAAATGTCAGGACCCAGGACAACATTATACGCAAAGTATTTAGTCAAACTTATTGATTTAACAGCTTGGGTTATTTTAAAATCATATTTTTTTTTATTGTGAATTGATTAAAGAAAATAAAAAACTGAGTAATTATCTGAATTTACAAGTTTCTTTGACCCTCAAAAATAGTCAAAATGATGCTAAAACAATGTAAAACAATTATTCTAGTGTAATTTATCAAGAGGAGTTAAATAAATTTATAAGAAGCCAGTTCCATAAGATTTTCATCACAATGCTTGTATCTTTATATGTCTTACATCAAAAATTGTGTGCAAAATTTCAAATAGCAAATTGGGTTTCACTGTCTTGAGAGCTCATGCTTTGTAGAAAATCTTACCATGTACCTACACTGCTGCATAATTTCCTGCATAAATTCCTTTTGCATTGTACACATGACTAAATACAGTAAACAATTGGATCTCACAGTTTATTTCTCTGTTAGCCTGAGTGACTGTTTTGAAAAGCAGAAATTCTGTGACTTTTCAAAGCTCACTTCTCCCCAGTCTTGCTATTTCCCGTGCGAAATACTCAATTCTGATTCAGCATTGTAATCACAACTGGAAATGTTGCTGTCATAGCTACAGCCAAGATGGCTGCTTGTCTTAAATTAGATGTTATGACTATAAGACTCTTAAGAGTGTGGTCTAAACTTCCCTATTTCTGTACCCCTTTCTTTGTCTTGCTTGTTAGAAAGGCCTTAATGCTGCTCTATATACCAGCTGGCTACATGACCCAAACACACAAATAGAACTAGTATAAATGTAAGTATAAAAGTAGCTATAAAATAATTTGTTATTTTATGAATGTTTTTACAATGTTTCCAAATGTTTCTACATGAGTTATTGGAATGGCTATTTATCAAGCATGTATAATTTATACATGTTCCTTTTCTGGGTTAAGTACAGATGGCCCATCCACCCTGGTTAAAATCAGTAGAATTTTGTCTCAGATTGATGGTACATGACACGTCATGATATGATTCCATTGGTGTCCCCACATACTATCCACTTAATCCTGGTGTTAACTGGATTGTGGCTGCCCTGCACTCACAGCATTCACTGGCAATTTTTTTGAATGAAGGTGATTCAACAGTACATACTTTACTTGCAAACATATGTAAAACATCTACAGAAGCAAGGAGCTTTCTGGAGGCCCAGCCTGTCTTCTCTTGCCTTGATCTGCAGAGACTCAAGGTCCTCAAAAGTTCATAATTTCTATGGTAACTCTTTCCCCATGTTTCAAGGGGAAAGCCCATAAATACAAGGCCTACCACATTTGTTAGTTCCTGAATGAGTTTGTGAAGATGTTGGTATTTCTTTTTTCATCATGGCCTCTTCTAAAGATGTGTCAGGATACTCATGTCACACAGTCACAGCCACCACGAATAATGCTTGGCTCTCCTTCAAAAAACTCATGTCCAGTTCCTATAACTCATTGCTGTCATCTCTTATATTTGGTTCCTGAAGCATTGTCCAATCTTTCTTTTTAGCTTCCTTTGATAACATTTCACAGAAGTAATCATGTCTTTTAATTCCTGCATCCTGTATGACTGGGCAATTCCTGATGATACGGAAGCATGTTTCATTCTCAACATGGCAGTGCCTGAAGGATTTGATGTACATTTCTTGTCTACTCCTTGCCAGGAACGTTCTTGTGGGGTAAATGTTAACAGTGCAATTTTCTCAGATGGCTGTGAAGTAAAATTTCTTCCTGTTCCAGTTCACCACCCAGTTCTTATTCTCTACAAAGCAAGAGGACTAGTTCAGGGAGCCCAGCTCCTGTCATCACACCACTACAGGCCTTGTTTTCCTAATTGTTACGGTGTATCTAGCAACTCCATGCATCCATGTACCCCAGCATTCATGTCACCTAAGTAATTATAAACTTGGAAACAGGGATTGAAATCTTTAGCTCCCTGCCAGACCATTAATCCAGGGGCCTAGGACACACATTTGATAAGGTGCTGCTAACCTACAAAATACTGTTCCTGGAGGTTTGTGATTACTGTCCCCAAATCAGCTTATAGAAGGGGCAAAAAATGTGAAATGGACCTGGTGGTGAAATACCAACTTCAGACGATTCCTGAACAAAAGTCATCTGAAGAATACTTCAAAATCTCAGAAAAACCTTCCAAAAATATTTTTGAGGAAAATATTCTATTTTTTTTCAAGCAGCTTTAAACCAGTGATAATGACTTAGCTGAGTACTGAGGAAAGAGATTACTTGAAGACATTATTACATTTTTGATATTTGAGATATGTATTCCTCCTTGGCTGAGTAAAATACTCCTAGAAAAGGCCATAAGAAAAGACTTTTCAGAAAAGACTCTAAAATAAGATTAAATAGGTCTGAGAACAAACATGGTCAGTGATATGACCATTCATTTTACTTTAATGAGAGCACTCAAAGAGCACTCTTGAAAGCAAACAAATCTGGTTCTTTAAGCAGTCAAAACTCAGTTTTGTTCTGGTGACACCAGACCTTCCATTAGAGACTGGAAAACTTCTAAAGAGGTTCAAGATGTCAGGCAGCTAAATGTATGTTAGGTGCCCAGGTATTTGATAATGATGCCAGACTGACTTAATTGAGAAGCTGCAACCTATGGGTTCTGGACAAGGTCAAAAAGGCTAGTTTGGCTGCAGAGTTTGGGGAAAATACTGTCCTGAATTTCTCCACAGGGAGTTATTTGGGTTGTTGAGATAACTTTAAAGCATCTGCAAAATGTGCTGACCTGAATCAAGGTCTTGCCTCTGAGCCAAGCCCTATTGTAGAAATAAGATTTCTGTAGACAGTAAACACAAATTAATCCAGGCATAGCACTCACATCCACTGCATCATCAATAGGCAGACTATTAATAAAATTAGCTCTGCCTCTGGCTTATACGATATTTTAGTAACCCCATTGTGATCACTGGATACTTGGACACTGATATACTGTAATAAAACAACTCTGATGAAGGTAAGACATTTTCTTTAGAGAGAAAACATAAAAGTTATATAGACTGCAGAAACTCATTAAATTGTTTATGCTTATTACACTGACAAATATCTTGAAGATGAAGAAAAAGTGTTCCTTTAGATGCTATGAAATAAGACATTTATGATTTTTTTATTTTTTTTTTTTTACTTCTACCTGGGTACAAATCCACCCTCAAGTCACTCTGAATCTGTCACTATCAATGAATCACTATCATCTGAATAAATGCTACTCCACAGTAAAACATTGCACATCCATCTTTGGGATTCCTGGTTTATACAGTGTTAACCATGAATTCTGAAAATTTCTCTGTAACAAACAGCTCTCCTCTTAAATTTTGAGTTCATTCTGGTCCCTAAAATTTCAGAATTTCTTATTAGCTGGAGGAAACATGTGCATCTTTATTTTTTTCAGATTATGCTTTTACAACACATTGAAAATCTTTAGATATGCAAATATTTAGGCATATTTATACCTGCAAAATGGCATAGCAATGACAGATCTATAGTATCATTTCTATTGATTTCTAACTCGCTACCTGAGCAGCTGAAAAGGAGAATACAGCATGAGCAACAGTTTTGTTTTTCACAGAGAATGAATTTTCAAACTAACAAAAAGCTACTAATCATAAATGCCTTATATCACAATAAAACTTCCTCTTTCATTATGACTACACAATTTAAACAATTTCTGCAAATTGCTGACGTTATATTTGTTAAGCTCAAGGATCATTTTTTAGAATTGGAAAATGGGGCTTTCCTTCTTGGGGTTTTTAATCAGCAAATACTACCACCATTTTATTAAAATACTCTAAGAAATCTCTCTAAATTAAAAAATAAACCCAAGGCTATGATTGCCCCATGATCTAGATCTACTGATACTGTAAAGCAATTAGTAACTTAAATTGCATATTTACTTTTGAAAATTTGATCTAAAAATTCTGCTTTCACCTCTTCTCTGAACTTAGAATTAATTACTCTGTTTGGATACTGGTCTATCCATGAGGTTCTCCAGATAGCTTTTTGGTTTTTGCATGGCTAGAATTGTGCTTCTGAAGCACTTTGGTGTCTGGATCAAACCTCCAGATCAGAAGCTCTTCTTTTCAGTTTCACTAAAGAGCCTGATCCTGTAGATGCACTCAGAGTATGCTCAGCACAAATTGATTCACAGTGATTTGCACTGCAAGGGAAATGGTCTTTTGAGTCCTTTGACAAGACTAAGTTGTCATTCTGGAGATGAGTCCTTCTTCTAGGACAACATACATTACATATGCTGCTCAGGGCATTTCCATTTAAGTGGATTAACCTAAAATGACTGGGTGTATCCAGTGACAATTCAGTCACTTTAAAGATTCTCCTGGCTACCTGAAGGCTTATGGTGATGGTGTAGGCAGAGTGGTCCTGCTATGGATTGCCTTGGGAGCCTTGCCTTTTGCCACCCCTTTCTATGAGTTTGTGGCTGCACCTCTTTCATACACAATCATTCTCATGCCCATCATATCTAAAAGGGTTGATATGCAAAAGCAAAATGTCATTATATATCTGCATAGTACTCATCTGACAGGGCTTATACATTTGTATTCAGCCGTGTGACACACATTAATATATTGGTCACCTGAGGAGAGCACATCTCATGACATCAAGAGCTACACAACTCAGCCTGCATGGGGAAAAAAAGGTTCATTGCAGCAGGTTCCACAGTTACAGTTCAGCAAATTACTTCTGGCCCAAAGACCTTAGCTCTCCACTACAGAGTACTAGTTTCAACAGAACACTACAACTAGTTAGGCAAAAGTCTACTGGTTTTGACATGACTCTGGGAAATTGGAGGTGCTTTTCAAAAAGTCTTTCAATGTGAAGAAGAACAGCAATTTGTAATTCTGACTTTGAAGCTAAGTGCTTTTTTAATCTTCTAACAAAATTATGCATATTACCTTTTCTGTCAGCTGTCCAATATTTCAATATGATCCACATTCAGAAAGATCCAGACTTCCAGACCACAAAACAAATTACTTATATAGACAGGCAGATGGACCAGTGGGATATGAATTACGGGTCTCTGCAGGTAAAAATTATAGTAGCACCCCTGAAACAAAGAGTTACTGCAATCTACAGGAGTTCAAATCCCAGCAGAAGTCTGGTTTGCAACGTCACTAAAAAAAAAAAAGGAGAAATGTGTTCCTCATTGTAGAAAGATTGTTACAAACTGCTAATTTCTCATAAAATCACATCATTAAAAAATAAAGAGGTAATCCTTGCAAAAAGCTGAAGTTTCTGCACTACAGATCTTTTTCTTGTGTGTGTGCTGTTTTGTTGGGATGAATTGTTTGTTTCAAGGGTTTTGTGTGTTGGTTTTTGCTGGGTTTTCTTATGACTTTTTTGTGGGTTTGTTTGTTTGTTGGTTTTTGGGGCGTTTTGGTTGCTTGCTTGCTTTTTGTTGCTTTATTTTGCTATTTTAATGTAGGCCATAAAACATAGGCTGTCATCATGGCCATGCTTGTGTTCCTTCAAAAAAAAGCAAGATTTTTTTTTCTTCGTGATTAAGAAGATTAAAGGAAAGCCTGGGCAGTGATCTATATTTAAATATTGCTTTTGCATTGAAAGCAATAAAACAGACATGGAAGAGGAATGTGTGCATCAAGTAAAAAGGAGAGAGACAATGTTTCTGTCTATCAGGAAAAAAATAATATAATTAGTTTTCACAGAGTTATTATAATCAAAGCTACCTTTTTTCTGTAACCAAACAGTAATAAGTAATTACCTTATGCAGACCAGCTGTGAAGGTAATGAATACAGTGCAATGCAATACAATGTAAGATTATGCAGACTATGTAATTTTGAGAAATTAGTGACATCAATTAGCCTCCCTTCACAGCATGCTCTCAGTAAGTTATTATTTTACACAGCTTCATAAATGAAATCGATCTGAACAATAAATAATATTGGTTATACCACAAGCAGCATGTTAAAAACAAAACAAAACAAAACATTTAATTGTTAAGAGGCAGTAATAAAAAGATATGTGTGTGCACTGCAGAAAGCCCAAGGCATTAATGAGAATAATTTAACCTCTACACCTAAATTCTGGCCTCACTGCAAATCTTCTTTGTATATTGCCGTAGAATTAATGCACTGATGGACCAACGCTGTCTGAGTTATTATACCTACCTTTAGTCAAAAATCCTATAAAGACATTGCAATTTCTAGGTCCTTGACTTTTTATAATACAATATTAATTTCTGGTTTTCATCCCCCCACACTTGAAGTTACCAGTTCTATTCCCCTCGACTCAATGCCATAGTTGCAGTGACTTCAGTGCTGCAGAAACAGTGCCCCAACACAAAAAAAATTGACAGGCCAGAGAAGTCAGTACCTCATTCATGTGGAATAGACTGTGTTCTGTACTGTATAGTTTGAAGAACTACATATTCATGTTAAAGTTTGGTAATGTACTATAGAGCTCAAAGATAACTTAAAAACAGGTACATAGGTAAGTAAACAAGCAAGCAAAAAATCTCCCTCTTGCAGGAAAAAATGGTTAATCAGGACTAAATTTGTAAGAAACTGACTCAAAGGAAATAGTAATAGCATCAGAAATTATGAAAAGCATATAGGCATATAATCTGCAATGATCTTAAAGTCTGTTTTAATATTAAAATCCTTCTAGATGATTATAAAGCAACAATCAAAAATTAAAGAAATTGGTGGAAGTTGTATAGCAGTAAATGACGCTGTACTGACTCATCTCTTTCTGGTCGTCCGGTATTTTTGTGGTACACCTAAATTTGATCTCTAGAAATTTAGAATGAATATTAAAAAACTTGCACCTAGAGAAATTCATAAAGAAAAGCAGCATGGCTGAGGATGTGAGACACTTTAAAACTGTTAAGGAGGAAAATCAGAAATTTCAGTAAGAGCACAGGCTGCATATTAATTTTGTTCACAATTACACTATGATATTTGATACATAATCCAAAAAAGAACAAGAAGAAAGAAAAGATACTGTAGGGAATAGATTTAACACAGAACATAAAGGGCATTTTCCATAACATTTTCTACCAACAATATTTAAACTAACACAATCTGCAAAACAAAAATTTTATAAAGTTCCTATTGTATAGCAAAAAGGATTTTTGGCACATTTGTACCACTGGTTAATACAGATGGAGCTGAAGCATGGGCATTCTCCAAGAATATCAAGTATCAGTTAAAAGCTGAGCTGTAAAACATGAAAAGATTTATGCATAGAGTACTTCTGGAACTATACCAAATCCTGCAAGGTCCTAGTTCTGGTACTTGAAGAAGAAGCCCTCAAGTATTTCAGACATAATAAAAATCAGACTACAGACCCACAAATTATGCCAAGTGAATTCTAATATGGTCCTAGAATCAGATAGGAAAAAATGGAGACTATGAAAATGAACAACAAAGTCATCAAGGTGAAAGACATGTTGGAGACTGTGAATAAGCAAGTGTAAGAAAAAAACATTAATGTAAATTACCACTAATCCACAGTGCAATGTAAACTGTGCAAGATTATAATATGTGATGTCAATGATAAGTATTCACTTGGAAGCTACATGAACACATTCTGTAGTATTTTCCATGCAGTGCAAAGTGAAGTATAATAACAATAGTGAACACCACAGAAGCATGTAACATCTCTCTTACAATATCAATGCTGTCATACTATTCCTTTAATAGAAGAAAATTAGGCATGCTTCTGGCTATTTGAAGTCAGTCTTGCATTATGCAATCCTCTCTTGTGTTGCAGATTAGAGATCCTTCTCACCCAACAAGTAAAATAAATTAAAATTGCTCATACTCTCTTAAGAGCAGAAGAAAAAATTCCATGAAAAATTATTTCTATGTAAATTACAGTCACACTTTGTCAGACTGTAAACTTTGAAACTATTTGAAAAACTTTGGTTCCTCTTTCTTCAGCCCTGACCTTTGGGACAAAAAGCATTTCCACTGATTAGGGTTTTTTTGCAGGAATAACACCTCCTAGAGGGGAGAAGAATTGTGTCTTTTTGATAATTTTAATTTTTGTTACCTTTTCAAAGTCTGGTTTTTCAAAGTCTTTAAACTAATCTTTAATCACAAATACTTCATCAAATTCTATGGAACTACTGGTGTACTTACTCTGTATCACATATTCTAAAACAAGTTGCTGAAACTGAGTTAGGAGGCACAGTTCAAAGTTACAAATTATGTTTAATTTATAGCACTAAGAAAAAAATCCTTCCTCAGCATTCAGTGACATCTAAGAAAGACATAAATTATGCAAGCCAACTATATTCATTAAACTAATTTGACCTTTTTCTTTTATCCATAACTATGGGTAATGATTTTGTATACTATTACAATCTACTGAAACTAATAGTAATTGCTTTTCTCACATTAAAATAACCTACTATCTTATCTACTTCTGGGCTTGAGTGAGCTTCTTCTAGAGATTCCTGCTTAAAATAGATTTGCTCCTTACTACTAATGTATGAAACTGAACTCTGAGAATTTAGAAACATGTTATTAACATTGCTTGAACTACTGCACACACAGCAATGTGAACTGTGAAAAGGAGGGTTTGCAGCTTTTTCTAGTTTGGCACTCTAAAACAGACAGCTGTCTGTAAGTCTGTAGTGTATTTTACTTCCCTGAATATGTTCAAATAAATAAGAAGTGCTAGCTCAGTCCAGCAATTTATCTTTTCTAATGTTTTCCTTTTGACATTGCCTATGCAAGACATATAGGACATCAGCACAAAAACAAATTAATGAATCATAATATTTAGAATAATTTGGTGAATATTAGGAATAATTCTTCATCAAAAATGTTTCTTTTTATTCTCAAGAAGTGCTATTCTCCTACATGATATACAGTCTCCACATATTTACCAAATGCTTCATAAATTTCATATAGGCTTGAATTTATTTTAGTCCAAGAGAAAGTCCTTAGTTTCCCTGTTTCTTCCTCTGATGTAATACATTTAATCAGAATAAATAAATAAATAATCCTTCACTAGTATTTGAAGGCAAGCTCAACTCCTTCATGTGCCTTTAGCTGAAGTATAGTGACACAGGAAATACAAAGGTTTGGTTGTTTGGTCTGGTTGTTTGGTTTAGATTTTTTTTTTTTAAGAAAATACAGCAGTTCATCTCTATTTGGTAGGTGGAATATATCAATAAAAAGGGTATTAAAAACCCCAGCTTTATAAGCCAGAGGGTGCTGACTTTTGTGGATTACCGCCCAGCACCCAGACTTGTAACTCTGCAATAAACTACAACATCAATTATGCGTGCTGTTGGCTCTAGCACACTGGGTTACAAACTCTGTTTTGGAATAAAAGTAGTAGTAACACAACTGACTGGCAAAAATGAAATAACAGTTTTTCCATAAACTCAGTCTTCTTTTAGTTTGGATGTCGTTTCCATCTCCTTTAATTTTATGCATAAAACCTTTGACTGGAAAAAATGTGTCTTGTCTTTTAAACTGGCACCAACCAAGCTAAAATTCTCATTCAGCAGAAGTTACACATGTACTTAATTTCATCAGCTTTGAGTAGTCCCACTAAGGATCTTTGCTCTTAAAACCAGCTTTAAAATTGTGCATCTTTCTAAAATTTCCACAGATCTACAAGGTGCACCCTAAGTGTTCTGATGAAATTAAGACAGAAGTTGGAAGATGCAATAAGCTATGAAAGCGCTTATAAAAAGCTGCTGTTTATTAGTCTCAAAGGAACTTGCCAAAATTCCACTAACTTCCACTTACTCACCAAATCCTTAGCTCCAAGTCAAGGAAATTATAGAGGATTTTTCTAGAAGCAACAAAATTTCCAAATCCTTATATTTTGGTTTTTCTTTTCCTTTCTTGAGAGACTATGGATTCCCTTGTTTTATAAACAATAAAATTATTTTTCACCAGGTCCAGTGTGGGATCTCATACACTGCTGAAGGGGTGCCACTCCACTTGAGCATCAGTCTGGTAAATTAAAAAAAAAGTCCTGCAAAACTACTTCTTTCCTGAGTGTGCAACAAACCCTGAAAATCTCCGCTCAAGGGCCTGAATCTGGCTGATTATTACCTTTGCTATTTATTCAGTTATTTACTAGTGAAGTCGTTTTGGGGGCAGGGAGAGTGGGAAGGCATGCCATGCAAACGTTCGATAGAGGAGGGCAAAGGCAGCTGTGTGGTATTTATGCAGCAAAGCACAGGAGGACTCCAAGACTCGAGAGAATCGCCCACCGTCTGAAGTGTTACTGTAACTCCAGAGAATGGGGAGGGGGTGGCTGGCTTCCTCTTGCGGGCGAATGACCGGCCGTAAGAGTGCGTTTTTAAGGGGTGATGTCAGAGAAATTAAACTCGAGCAGTCAAACACACCCCCCTACCTCAACGACGTGTTTCTCCTGCTCTTAAGGCGAGAGAGGTGGCTGTGTAGCACACCCAGCTCACTCCTGCCCAACTGGGACAGGGGCTGGCCGGCGGGAGACACTTATTAATTATGAACGGGGAGATGTCCCTTTAAGGTCTGCTGCGCTCTCCGAGAGGGTTTAGTGGGGGAGATTTGGCTTTATTTGTACATCCTAACGCCGGGCTAATTCAACGGGGAGGTTTCCAAAACTCAGAGA
>VZRH01005100.1:2163-71516 GCA_013397555.1 Urocynchramus pylzowi | reverse complement strand
GACGCTGCGCGTGCGCGCTGGGGCCGGCGGCGGGCAGGCGCAGGAGCGCGGGTTGTGGGGCGCTGCGGGAAGGCCGCTCGTGAGTCCGCCGGTCCGTCCGGGAGCGCGCGGTGCCGCCCGCTCCAGCCCTCAGCCTTCCCTCCCGGGGCAGGCCTGCCGCCCGCTGCCGCCGCGGAACGCGGGGAGCGACGTGAGGAACCGCCAGGATGAAGCTGGTGAGGAAGGACCTGGAGAAGGATAATGCGGGGCAGGTGACGCTGATCCCCGAGGAGCCTGAGGACATGTGGCACACCTACAACCTGCTGCAGGTGGGTGACAGCCTGCGCGCCTCCACCATCCGCAAGGTTCAGACCGAGTCGTCCACGGGCAGCGTGGGCAGCAACCGCATCCGCACCACCCTCACCCTCTGCGTGGAGACCATCGACTTCGACTCACAGGCCTGCCAGCTGCGGGTCAAGGGCACGAACATCCAGGAGAACGAGTATGTGAAGATGGGCGCCTACCACACCATCGAGCTGGAGCCGAACCGTCAGTTCACCCTGGCGAAGAAGCAGTGGGACAGCGTGGTGCTGGAGCGCATCGAGCAGGCCTGCGACCCGGCCTGGAGCGCCGATGTGGCGGCCGTGGTCATGCAGGAGGGGTTGGCTCACGTCTGCCTGGTCACCCCGAGCATGACGCTTACTCGTGCCAAGGTGGAGGTGAACATCCCTCGCAAGCGGAAAGGGAACTGCAGTCAGCACGACCGGGCGCTCGAGAGGTTTTACGAGCAGGTGGTGCAAGCCATCCAGAGGCATATCAACTTTGAGGTGGTGAAGTGTGTACTGGTGGCTAGCCCAGGCTTCGTGCGGGAGCAGTTTTGTGACTACATGTTCCAGCAGGCAGTTAAGACTGACAACAAACTTCTGCTGGAGAACAGGTCCAAGTTCCTACAGGTAAGGATCTAAGCAGTTTCCAGAGTGGGTTAAAAGAGGCTTGACAGTCGTGTATGATAGTAAAAGGTAGTTACATGGGAAATAAGTCACTAAAGAAAATAAATTTCTGACTAAGCATCGTGAGGAAATTATTCTTATGCCTCCCGAGCCATAAACGAGTTGTGCATAGTACAAGGATGGTTCCCACCTAGGATACTTTTATGTGGAGTAGAGAAAGTGTTGGATATTTCAAACTCCCTGTAAAGGCATATTTACTCTTCAATTAAGTGTGAAGTGCAAGTTAGAAAATACTTTGCACTGTTACTGTATACTACTGTATAGCATGCATGTTTAATAACAACTTAATAAAGATGTTTTTCTAAAAGTACACGGCTGTGGTATAGGTTAGTTAATTTTGTATTACCAAAATTAACTAGAATTTTGTTGTTAGTTTTGTTCTACATAGTTAAAGGTTGTGGTTCTTTCCTTGTTTCTTAGTCATCCCATTGGTTGAGTGGGTGGGGGTTTAGCTTTATACTGAAATAGTAATATTCAAAGCCTAAAATAGGTTTTCATAAGGATATTTGTGTTATTTTTAGGTTCGACTAGGTCTGGGGTGATCTGGGGGCAGGGATAGTGAAGTGAGTCCCAGTGCTTAATGGTCCCCGTACTTAGGAGACCCACTGCACCAAGAGCCCTCCTTTTCTATGTGTAGCAGAGTGATAACAGAGAAGTTTTAATGTACTTCACGGCTTTGCAGCCGTAGTAATTGCACAGAGTTGATGTTTTTACACTATATGCCTGCAGTGTTGAGGGTCCTTCCTTTTCTTGAATGCTTTAAAAAAGAGGCTTAGGCTTAGATTTTAGTTTCTTGGTAGTTCCAAGTAGCCTTACCTTGGGAACTGTTGAGCTCACGTGTATAATCCAGCCTTCGAGTAAGAGAGGCAGTTTTCTTGTGCTGCTTGAAAGACAGTTTAGGGGATTTGGTATAGGCTTTGGGTTGCCTATACCAAATCCCCTAAAAAAAACCATTTGTGTTTCAAGAAGGAGATAAGGTCCCCAGATAATTATCAGTTTAATACTACGTATCGTAGAGGGTGTTTGTAATTGGTTAATCAAGAAGATGGTCCTTTTTCTTCAAAAACACCAAACCTTTGACTTTGTTTTCACTCTAGGTCCACTCTTCCTCAGGACATAAATACGCACTGAAGGAAGCACTCTGCGATCCAGCTGTAACTAGCCGTCTTTCTGACACTAAGGCAGCTGGTGAGGTCAAAGCCTTAGATGACTTCTATAAAATGCTGCAGCATGAGCCTGACCGGGCTTTTTATGGCCTGAAACATGTGGAGAAGGCCAACGAAGCCATGGCCATTGATACCCTGCTGATCAGTGATGAGCTTTTTCGGCACCAGGATGTGGCTACACGTGCCCGATATGTTAAACTGGTAGATAGCGTACGGGAGAACATGGGCACAGTACGCATTTTCTCCAGCCTCCATGTGTCTGGAGAGCAGCTGGGCCAGCTGACTGGGGTGGCAGCTATCCTGCGCTTTCCTGTTGCTGAGCTCTCTGACCAGGAAGATGAATCTAGCTCTGAAGAGGATTGATAACAGTGATTTCATTCCACAGGTTCTTTTCTGTGTCATGCTGACAAGACATTAAAGGTCCTCCTGAGCTGAATACTGCGTGCAGATGTACCATGACATGTAATTAAAAAGTTTTAATAGTAAACATATATATACATATATATAGCTTTACTCAGCACACTACTTGATTTCTGATGTATGGTATTAATTATTAGTATGCTGTGCTGAGCTGACTGTTTTTGTAGTTCCGGACCACTAGCAGTACAAGAAACTAATTTGGCTCCCCAGTGCTGCTTAGTCTGCATGTTAAGGCAGACTGCCAGCTTAGTGAAATGTGTAGGAAAAAACAGTAAACTAACTAGGAAAAATTCATGTTAAACTATTTCTGTTCAACTGCTTGAAAAGAGTATTGTGAGAAAAGTGTAAACTTCTTGGAAGACCTGTCAAAACTGTGCTTGATCTTCGTAGGTGTGTCAATGGAGTGGGGTCAATATCAACTCTTAGGGCTTTGTGTGGTGATGTAAGTCTAACCACTTAAATATTTCTGTGAAACACTTGAAGCAGTCTTTCAACAACAAGACCCTTGAAGGTAACCATTTCTTTGCTAACACAATAGTAGGTGCAGGACAAATGGGGACTCTCAGTGCACCCATTTAGTTAACTTTTTGAATGCTGTTGTCTTGGGAGATTGTCGTGAAGACTAACAAGCTGTCATGGACTCTATTCTTCTAAATTGGCATTATTTAGCACCCAGTTCTAAGAAAGTATAGGAAAAAACTTTGAAAGTGTAGGAAAAAGCTTTGAAAATCAGGACTTGAGTTTCCACAAGGAATCTTTTGATAGCAAATAGTTTAGGTAACTTTATGATCTGGTATTCTCTTTGCATATCTCTTTAAAAACATATATAAACGGTGATACAGAAATAAAGATGACAAAATTATAAATGAAACTTCAGCTTAAGAGAGTGGCAACTGTAAAAGTGAAAATTACCTTTTCAATTACTTGATCAGCTCAAAGTACTGAGAGCCAGAAAGAGTTTTGTGTCTTCACTGGGCAGTGAATCCTAGGTTGAGGAAGCAAAAACTGCTTTCAGATTCAGATATAACCTGTGGTTGTATTGTTTCAAACCAAAGTTTGATGATGTGGCTTGTGTGTGTAAATAGGCATTCCTTTTTTAAACATGATGGAAAGTGAAAACAGGAACCACAGAAGAATTCTGTAATATGGAAGTGTTGTAAGAGTGGAACATTAAAAAATAAAACCACCGAAACTCCTAGTCCAAGTAGAATAGTTTTAGGAAAATAATTTTTAATAGTCCCCTATGTTCATGGGTGCCAGTCCTCTGAATTTAATACTGTCTATTGGTAGCTGAAACATCAATCTCAACTTCTTGGTTGAGAAGTACTTTTGAATTAGAGCTGTCTCCCCTCTTCTACATCATTCACACAGTCTTAAGAAATTATTGAACAGAACTTGTATTAGAGCTTTGACACCTCAATTCTTCTTTTGTTGGAGACAAGCAAGCCCATTGAGACACTTGTTTATAGTCAGCTTGCACACATAAATTATGTTATTTGAGCTTTACATTTTTGTCTTGAATGGTGTTGGGTGCCACAAGTCATAGAATGCTCATGCAGGCTTTGTTTAGCAGTTAAGACTGCTTAAATTAATTTATTTTTTTCTAATTTGCCTAAGTTTATTATACACTTTTTAGCTAGAAAGCACCTTGATTCCTGTTACATCTAGTTTAATGTTAAAAGCAAGAAGCAGAAGAAATTGACCAGGAAGTATTAATTATAGGCAGCAAATTAGGGCCTTAAATAAACTCATATCAAAACAAATCATTAATTTCTCCAAGCTTTTATAACATTGGATGGTATAGCAGTGTATTCCCTTTTTCTAAGTAATGCCAGTTTGTTGCAGCTGTACACAAATGACATACTCTAATTTGTAGTGCTCCAGAAATTCTTAGTTTTTCTCAACAAACTCTCTGAGAGACAAATCACTGTTCTATGTTTGTGAGATGGATTGCTATTTTATCAGACCAGATTAGTTCCAATTATTCCACTGTAAACCAGAAGTTATGAAGAGTTTTTGCTGAGTACTACATGATTACAATGGGGGTTTTGTGCCTGTAGTTACCATCAAGGAAAAGTGGCCATTTTGTTGCTTTTTTAGTTTTTTGTTTCATCTACTAAGAAAATGTGACATTAATGATTCTTTGAATTATTGACACTTAGAATTAAAATTCTGCCTTGACTTTATATTTTGTGTAATTTTCTTTTTTTTTGGCTATTGCTATCATGTTGTTACATCTCTGAAAGAAATACACATGGAATTGCCCAAAGAAGCATGGAAGGGTGGGATTTTTTGGGTTTTTTTTTTGGTGTTGGTTTGTTTTTTGGTTATTTCTGGGGGGTTTTTTGGGTTTTTTTTTTTTTTGTAAGCATTTTTGTTGTAAAATAAATATACAATCACTATGTATACAAATGCATCCTGTTTCAGGAAACAGCTTAAGGGCTTGGTATTGAAAATGGGCTGTGTTCAGTACTTGACCTGGCCAAGTTCCAGGGCTGCTAGTATCTTCCACATTTCAAGGAATTTTGAATAGTTGAAAAGTCCATACTGACAAAGTTGCTTGCTCAATGCAGACCTTAGTTTGTGTGTAGATAACACTTGCACAGAAGAGGCATGCTATCAGCATATCAAAGGAGTGAGTGATAGAGCCATGGGAAAATATTTGTTGTGTCTACTGTTTGGAACTAAACTAAAAAATTTATTTTGAAGTGCCTCCATTTACTTTAGGATTGTATTCTGGCATGATTCTGTGAATTAATAGTGTGGTTTAGCTTCCAGTTTTTCTGTGCTCAAAATGAATGAAGACACATTGTAGGACTTCCTAAAGCTTGTTACATTTGGTAGGAAGAAAGCTTTAAAAAGTATGAAATGAGATTGATCATGAACCCTGCTGTGCTAGACAGTGATTCAAATAAATTTATTCAGTTATTCATTTGCCTCTCTTGCTAATTTGTATTTTGGAACAGGCCCCAGTCTGAGTTTCCTCACCTTTGGCATTTAAATCCACTTATCATATAAGGTTTTTGTGGTTGTTAATCAGCTAAAGCTTGGCACAAAATAAAAGATAAATTCTTCAGTAAAATTGTAAAGCATTTAACAATATTTGACTAGGGAATTCCTCGTCTCCCTCCTCCTGTCTTTACCCTTGTATAAATAAAATGCTAGTAATAAATTAGCTTTGGACCACCAATATAACAAGAGCCCGTAACTCTTCAATTTAATTTGTGATGGGACTAGTCATGATGTTTTTAAAGTTGTGCAAATGTCTAAATTTTCATTTGCAACTGTTCTCTCACAAGTTAAGTAGACATGAATTTTAAAACTAACTTACTCTGTGAAAATTTCTTATACCTTCTGAGCTGCTGGCCTTGTTCAGTGAAGGTATATTATAGCTCAGTTCCCATTGGACTGATATATCACTTGAGCCTCTCAAATTTCTTTCTGGAAGCTGGGTTGAAAGTCTAGAAAAATGTACTCATATGTATGTGTGTTTTAGATCACCCAGTCCATTCATTTTTTCTCTGAGACTTTCACAGCTCTCTTCTTAAAGAAAATAAGCCTGTTTCATAAAGGAGTAGACACTGAGTTTTGCAGGAGAAGCCCCCATATTGTTAGAATGTGTTACTTGAAGCTGCATTTCTACAGTGTGTAGTCTATTAATTCTGCAAAAGACCTAAGAAAGTAATTTTTAAAATGTGAAGCTGCAGTTAGAAGGTCTGCAGTTCGTAATCTTTGTTTATAACCTAAAATCAGAATCCCTACAGGAGACATAATAACAAAGAAAAATGAAGGAATGATTCCAGAAAAGTACTTCTTTATGTACTTTTTAGATAGGCAGGACTTGAGACTTGATTTTTTTTTCTTGCATTGGTTCCTTTAATCTTAAGATTTCTCAGTTCTGATTTGATTTAGCAGATAGTGGGGAGAGAGTGATGACAGGGAATTGCAGTAGATAATTTTCCAGTATCTGTCTTTCTCCTGTAATGGCCACAAATTGCTTTTAGGGACTGTTTCATTCAGGTTTTTTGTGGAAAAGTAGTATTTTGATGTTTCATTCTGCAAACTTAGGGTTAAGAAAATGTCTAACCATTTGGTCTTGTGATAATTATGGTTCTTAATTCAGACTTTGACAGGGGTTGAGCCTGGGCTTTTCAGCAGTGGAAAGAGTAAACACAGGCTGTGAAGCCTCTTGTGTGACAGTTGCCCAAAGCCTTGCTGAATAAGTGTAATGTTTAGTCCTGCTGCATATTTTATGCTTGACTCAAATAGGGCATTGACTTGGATTTGAGGATAGCTGCTTGCATGGTACAGAATCTAAAGGGAAGACATGTCTTCAGTCTAACAACCAAACTGCATATCCCCTGTCAACTTGTGAACTTGACTGTTTCAGAGATGCTCTGTAGCTTTCCTGTGAAAAAATTGACTCCTAAGGTGTCTTAGACTGAAATAAAGTGTGAGGAGGAGGTTTCTGAAATCAGTTTTTCTGTTGTCTGAAAATAATTCTTCCTTTTGTCCCACTTGAGAGCTGTATAAGAAAGAGAGAGGGAAGTGGTATTAGAGCAGCCCTTCCTTCCAAGTCAGTGTCTTCTGGGAAATGCAACATGAAGCAGCAACTTTCAATCCCTGCCAGGTTTTGTCAGTTTTTTTCTATATCAGTCTTTAATTTATTGCCCTCTTTTTGGGAAATGCTACATTCACAGCTAATGTAATTGCTGTCATGCTGCTCTAATAATTACTTAGAAGTCAAATTAGAGGCGATCATGAATCCTCTGGCAAAGCAGCTATTCCATTAGAGAATGTTAATTAGTTGAGACCAGTCCTCCTTTTTAGGAATGTACATACCAGACATGATGGGAAGTGTTTTCTCTGGTCCAAAATGGAATTTCTAGTCAAAGCCAAGCCTGGAATAGCAAAGAAAGAGTGTAGGGGTTTAAGAAGTCAAATGGAACAGAAGATACAAAGCTTAAGGCCATTTTCTCTTTCATAGTAAACACTAGGCTAAAGGTGCTCCCCTTTCTGTCAGTGTCATTGGTAAGTACAACTTCCACATTGAGCAAACAGATATTCTTATATCTTGTCTGAGATATCTAAATGACAGCTGGCTGAGGCATATCTGAAGGCATGAGGGAGGCAATTTTCAGATTTCTGGTCTGAATGTGAAAGGAAAATAATTGAAAGCTAGGACTGTTCCTACCAAACACACTTCTATCTGTAGTCTTTTCATAAAAAAAGCCCTGTATAGCATTCCATGTTTCCAAAAGATTTTGGACCTGAGGGCTAGCAGCAAATCTACTTTTGAGGATGGGCAGATTCCTTCCCATGCAGTACTTTTTATTTGGTTAGAGCAAATACTTCTAGCACACGTTTTACTGAAAGGATTTGTATGCAAAGGTGTGTGTGTTTAGTAAAAGAAAAAGCTAACTTGACTCTCGGCTTGTAGTTGCTTTGGTAGCTGCAGGATTGGCTCAGAATGCAGGGTTGATAATTATCTTCAAGACTTGAAGATTTGTTTACTGTAGGAGGAACATGGTAGCAAAGTGATAAATTCAGGAAGTCTGACAGTTTTTAAATGCTCATGGACATTTCCTTTAATGGCTTCTAAAGCTCTGAAAGCTACAGCAGGTTTTGCTGAAGAAAATTTCCTTTTCTTTGACCTGCATTGTTCAAGTGTTTTAGATAAATAGTTTAGCTTATGTGTGAGAGAAGTTAATTAATTGCATTTGTTTATCTTGCCCAAACAGGTGCTGTAAGACCAGTTCCATTTGGTAAAGAGAACTGGTGTATCCCATGTAATTTACTCCTCTCCTGGGTGAAAATTTCTGTTCTGAGATAGGTTGTCTAAGAGAAGCTGAAATGGACTTTGCAGAAACAGTGCTGGGTGAACATTGGCAGTCTGCCAGGACAGTCAAGTCTCCTGGGGCACTGGCTGCCCTCGCTACAAGGCTGTATGTAGGAGCTACTGGGACAGCAGTGGTGAGAGGCAGAAAAAGAGCAGCTGTCTCCTGAGGGAGCTGTTCCAAGTTCCAGAGCTGTGAGGAAAGATGAAAAACTGTGGTTTAATGGAAAACATGAGATGCTGTTTTGGGTATGCGACTTCTTCCCCAAAGGGAGATGCAGTGAATGTTTGAAATATCTGAACTCAGTTCTAACAACTCATGCTCGGCTGAGGGTAAGATGCCAGCTGATGTGATTAAGTTCTGTGTGTGTGTCTGGGGGAGAGGAGCTTTGAGCCTGAGACAGACTCAAGAGATATTGTGACCTTGGTAATCCTGTCACTATGGAGTCATTTCCGGCCACCCTGCTATTTTGCAGTATCTGAGGCTTGTGAAAGACTGTCTTTGTTTTCCTTCCATACCTGTCTGAAAAGCACCTTCTTTTTCAGAAATACTGCTTTGTGAAACAAACGCCTCACTGTGTTGTGTTGGCAGTCTGTGTGATAAGCAAATGAAAAATCTCTAGTCAGACACTAAAAAAACTCAAACCAACAGAAGCTGATTGAAATAAACCTTACAGGCTTTTTTGAGAGGGTACCTGGTGAGAAGAAAAACAGAAAGACAGATGAAACCATATGTAACAAGGTTTGTCGGTGGTTTTTAACAGTTTTCAGCTCATTTCAACTGAGATAAAAAGATCAGTAAGTCAAATCAGTCAAAGGACAGGCTTTTAAACCTTTTCTCAAGAAAGCCCCAGAAATCAGTTGTTAAAACTCTATTACTACACAGTCAAGCATTGTGATCTTGGTAAATTATGACTGCCTAAACTGTTTCAAGCTGTCTGCATTTGTTTTATCCAAGTGTAGATTTGCATGGTCCTGTTTATTATTCTTATGAGACAAAGTATTTTGTTATGAACAAAGATAAGTGTTCAAAAAAAACAAAATTAATGTTGACAACTGTGAGTCCAGCCTTTCGTAATTTTGAAGACTTGTCTTTCTTTTCTAAATAGATAATGCAAATTTATAACTGATGTGATATTTTTTTGAAAGAGTGTGGAAATTGTCACTGAAAAAATGCTTAGGGCTTTAGGCAGTAGTAATTTGAATTTGAGCTTTTTTGCTTATTTCTAGAACATTTTTAAAACTACTTTGTTCCCTACTTTAAGCACTTTTATTTTGACATAAGGACTGGCAAAAAATAAATGTATGTTAGAGAGCAGAACATTCCTACTACTGAAAAAATGAGAAATTGGAACAGCCTTCCAGCCAAAAAAGATCAGAGCAAAAGGTCACTTTTATATGGAATTTGTTTACCCTGAGAAATGTGATGTAGTTACCAGCAACAGATAAGAATCAATTCAGCAGTCCTGTACCCATGCTTGGAACAGAAGCAGAGCACTTGCTGGTTTTATTTCATCAGAGCATTGTGTTGCTCTGTTTATGTCTGTTCAGTTTTTAGCACATGTGTTCACACTGCGTCTCGGCAATCACACCTGATTTCACCACCACACTGACCTGTGAGACAGGCGTTAGCTGTCTGAGCTAATGATGCAAAAATGCTTAGATTAGGTACCTGATAAGGGTTTATCGAGTACTTTCCTTTCCATCTCTGCCAGTTAGATGTCCTCCAGGAGCTGTAAAGGCTATTAAAAATATTTTTTGAGTGTTTTATTTGTAAGCAGGCATTAGACTGAAGTCATTGATCATTAAGTGTGTTTACTTTAGAAAGCGTGTTTTCTCCAGTTATTCTTAAGTGAGCAGCTATGGGTTGGTTCTCTGTATCTGTCAGCACAGCTTGGAAAAGTCTGTTTCTGACAAAAGCAACTGTGGAATCCCATAAAAAAGCAACTGTGGTATCCAAAGAGCTGTAGACCAAAAAAGAATAGAAATACCTCAGCACCAGCACTGCCTCATAGCCGGGCAGGACGGAAAAGTTGGAAGTGATCTGCTGCTGAAACTATAGTTTAGGTGCTACTCGTGTAAGACTGGTGTTAAATCTGTGGTAAGGTAGGACATACATGCAACAGTAGTGTTGTGGGATATAAGTTGGTGGCACAAGGTTAATTTGTACCTTTTTAGGAGGTCCTTTTTTTAAGGCTTGCAGGTCCTGCTCACTTTAGAAGACTGAATTACTCTTAAATGACCCCAAAACTTACCTTAGTTTTGCAAACTTCAATTCAGCTTGGACAATTTCCTCACTATTAAACTTCCATGGTAGTTCTGTGAGGGTGATGCAGACATTTGAAAGAAAGAAAGAGTAACAGGTTCTTTATGGAACTCCTGGTATCACGAGGATACTTTCAGATTAGGCCTGGTCCAGATAGATATCTTTAAAATCATGGGTGTACTTCAGTGCTCTTGGTGGGAAATTAAAGTTATTACTGCCAGTAATTCATGTAGAAAACTCTATCTTAAACTGCATCTAAAAAACAGGATGTTTTTCTACCTCCAGAAAATCCAGCTCTAATTTTTGGGGGGAAACAAACCTTCCTTTTATAATCTCTTTATGGCTGGTTCCAAATTTCCCTGAATTGTTTATTGACGAATAAAAATGAACATTTGCAGTAAAAAGACCTAAGATTAATTTTGCAGTGCTTTCAACTGGTTTATCCCTGCAGCAATGATACAACAAAAGAGATGTTCATGCTCTTACTGACACTTGAGTGCCAGAATCTTTAAAAATTAACAAATATTGTTGGTGATGTATATTATGCTAAAGTTTTCGGTACATTGCCAGTCAGTATTGATTATATATGATGAAGTGGCTTTTGGAGAATTTATTAGCTTTTCACTTAAAGAAAAAGTATCTTGACTATAAAAATATACCGCATAAAAGAAGAATATTAAAAGCCCATAAAATTTTACTGCAGTTTTTAAAATTGCTTTGTTTTCCTACTGCACTGTGAAATGAACAATTAAATAGTCACCAATATTGACCATAGTCTATTCCAAACATATCCCTCATAATTATTTCAGGGAATAAGTTTCTTGTTAGAGGTGCATCTTCTCTTCTTATTTCAAGAGTGATACTGATGGAAAGTTGGCATTTTGATTTTGTCTTTTTTTCTCATGGTCACAGATGAACGCTGTATGCCAATTCTGGCTTACTGGTATAGGAATCCATTTACAGAAAATTCAGTTTTATCTGTTGCCTGTAAATTATGCTCACCTCTCAGGTAGACTGAATATTAACTACTATCATATGATACATCAAGGTATGAAAGTCCTTGAGATTATCTTGGACCATAAAATGAGCTAAGCTGCAAAATACCTTTTGCAGCAGCCTTATGAATTGACTAGTGCAATACCAGGTGTTCTTTTGGTCTTCTTTGATCAAATGAGTAAACTTTTTTTCCTTAGGGTGCAGTATTTTTCATGATATGTGTGTGGTTTTTTGTAGCCTTTACTAGATTAGGCAGCTATTTTTATGGTTAAGTCCATGGAAAATTTGATTTAATGATCACTGTGGTAATTTGCAATTCCACATTCTTATATGCTTGGATTTTTCAGTTCTAAATGTAAACTTTATGTTATCACAGAGCCATGTTCTTTTAAGTTGTCCAGTACCATAAAAGATTTCTCATCACAGTTAATTCATAGGTACAGACGACTAAGGAAACAAACTAAGTTAGGATTATCTTCTCTTTTAGCAGTGAAAAGTCATAGAATTCAAATGAGGAGAGCTCTGTATGTCTTAGTAGAAAGTCGCTACTGTGATCCCCCGTGCTGGCACATGCTTGGAACAGGCTCAGGATTTTGCTGTGACCTGGTCAGACCTGATCTGTGCAAACAGACAGTGCCTTCTCCCTCATGCTTATGCAGGACAGGCTGACTTTCCCTGTGGGCATTTTGGTTTTGTGCAGCTGGGGATGAAGAGGCATTTCCATCTGACCTTGTGTGAGAGCGCTAGCATCTGGGGACCATTCATGGAGAAATTCCAGCACTTCAATAAATACGTGACTTATTTTCCCTTCTTGCCTGTAGTAATCTCTTATCAACTATATTCTCACTGTAGCAATTTTTTTTGGTTACCAATAAGAGAAAAAGGTTAAAAAAAATAAAATCTTGAACAGTATTATTGACAGTAGATTTGATGCATCGCAAAGAATTAACATGGCCAACAGAAAAAAGGAATTATTTGGATGATGGTTCATATTTTCAGTCAAAGCTCTGTGTCAAGCATTTTTTAATTTTCCTTTAGTAGCAGTAGGTTTTATCCCTTATATCCCTTCTCTCAGAAAGCTGCACATACAACTATTTAATTTTTTTTTTAATTGTTTCAACTTTACTAGGGTACTTACAATAAGTAAGGGTGTTTTCTGTGTTAGACTGTTGTAGTATTTCCCTGTGTCTTTTAAATGGAATTCAGTTTAGTGAGTATTATTTTGATTTACAGTTTTTTTTGGAACCTGTTAGCTTTATATAACAAGTTTATCTGAAGAATAAAGTAAATCTTAGTGCTAAGAAGCACTTTAAAGTTTAAGAGTTTTCAGGTCTCTGCTGTATTATGATAATACGTACAAACAGGGAAACAGAACTCTACTTTATGTAGCCATGACATAAGAAGATGCAGAAACATAGTGCTTTCCTCTTACTGTACTAGAACATGGTTCAGCTAATAATGAACTGTTGTGTTATAATGAAAATTATGATAGCTGTTTTATTATGGGAAATAATAGGTAAGTTGTCTCTATACATTTTGACTATACTTTGCAAGTTGATTTTTTCTTTTAATGTCTATGTCTGAGTTAATTCTGAAGTGTATCTCTGCCCCACTTGTTTCTGTCTTTTTTTTTTGGTCAAGCTTTCTTGGGTTTCCCTCCCACCAAATCACTGCATAGCAAAATTGTTTAAGACCAAAGGAAAAACTAGGTATTTATAAGCTTCCATCCTTTCCTTTCCATGGTACTCCAAAAGAAATTGGATCACAGCCAAATTTACATTGATGCATTTTATAGAGACAATCTATGTTTTTGTTTTACTTTGTAAAAACTGGCTTAGATTTGATGCTCTAGCTAGCTGGATGTGAAAGGGTCATATCAGGGTATTTTCACTTCCTTTTGAATGATTTTTTCTGCTCCTGAAGTTTTGCATTGAGAGCAAGCCAATGATTATGCTCAGCCCAAGGCATTGAAAGGCAGGAGTTAGTAGTCATTGTGAAGTGAAGGAATGGAAAAAGTTGTACTGGCTTAAGACTTTGAGAAAAATTACCTGACAATCTCTGAAAACAGCTGGGGGAGAAAATGAAAGGGTAAAGGAATCAAGTCAGGTAGGGGCAAAAAAATAATTTTCCTTCTTCCATGTTACAAATGGAGTGATGTACTTCACTCATAAGAGTGAAACACCAATATATGTTATTGATGTAAAACAGTGAGTCGACAAAATTCAGTGTTAAACGTGATGGTGATTTAACAAGATTTGATGGCAGAGTACACTTGGCTATTGACAGCGTAGAGGGCAGAGACAGATCAATCTGTCAGGGAGACTTTGCTGTTGTGTCATCAGGTTCAGAAAGGACTCCCTTGTTTTCTAAACTTCTCTCAGAGAGGAATCAATCTAGGTCCATCTAGATCCTCTCCTGGTTCTAGACTTGGTCAATGCTTATGTCTAAAGGATTGTACGTGCACAATCAATCCTCTGTAGCACTTAGCTAAGATGTCAGAGTTTAGCATGCTGTTAATGTGCAATTCTCACTTACTGAGAATGTGCTGCTGCAAGGAGTCTTTCAATTCCTCAAGGAGTAATAGTGAGAGGTCCTCTCTCAGGGAGAGAAAGGAGCAGTCCTGGCAGGGAGATAGTTGCATGAGTGTTCAGTTTGGCATTATTTTTTGCATCAGTCCTCAGATTATCACATTTCCCACAAAGTTTGAAAGGAATTTCTGTCCGGGGCATTCTGTAGATAGTTGGTTTTAAATTTGATGGAGTAGACTGGTGAAGTGTAAGCTTATCAGATAGAGTGTCTTGTTTGGGAGCCATTTCTGATGAAATGGTTCACATTCTCTTAAAATCTATTTAGATTTTTTTATACGTAAATAACAGCACAGTGGCGATATATCTGCCTTCAGAAGTACATTGATTTGCCTGCAGTGTTTAGCCTTTTTTTTATCAGTTTTGACAGGTTTTTTTTCAAAGATAGCTTGCACGTTGCTAAGGAAAAAAACAAGTACAAAGCATGGATTCAAAGGAAACTTAAAAATATGTAGACAACGTCATTTTCAATTCACATTTGAACACTGACAAGTAGTGATTTCCTCAAATCAAAGGATTCACCAGTGTCATGAGTATTCAGGACTCTCTTTTTCCTTAGTCCCTGTATTAGCATACTAAAATTGTGAAAGATGTAGGCCATGTTGCATGGTGATGAAAGTCACCAGTCTCCATCTTCTCAAAATAAACCTCCGTTGGATCACAAATGACTCGTACTGTTGAACAAGTGTTACACTTTCTGCCTTGAAATTTCTTGAAATAATTCTACAGCCTTGCTTATGTTTTTTTTCATGAGCTACAGCTCTGAAGTAAATTCTGCTTTGAAAACTCTGTATTATTAAATGCACCTCTGATTCAAAGATACATTTACAATAACCAATTGCTAGCCATAATGAAGTGGCACTATGTAAGGATGGTCATATCATTTTTTTAACCAGACAGTGATAGGTTGACCTTCTCAATTGTTTGTGCTACCTATTGCACAAACCAGGTATATCTTTGGATTGAATTGTAGACAGAAAGTTAGAGGAACTATTGTTCAAAGTGACATGATGTATATGATTTGATAAGCTATAAAAGGTATGGCAGCTCTTTGCTTAAGAATGAAAAAAAATATTAGCTTTGCTTCCTCCCATTAAGCAAGTGTCACGGAATTTAATTTTGTAGGAAACATGAAATGAAAACTTAGGAAATATTCATTAATTATTTCACATTTTATGAAAAACAACACTCTTGATACTCAATTGCCATCATACTAGTTTAAAAGAAACAGTAAGGTTCATATTGGATCTACTTACGTGGGTTTCTTTTAGGCTAAGAGAAACAAAGTTGACCTCTAATACATAAAGTATGTTTATGTGGAAAAACAGCCTAACTAGCAGTGTGAAGTCAAATGAAAAATCACTGTGGAAGAAGTGGCTTTGGGGCTTGGTGTCTTGTGTTTCCTGCAGCACAAGGTGTACTTGACCTACCATGCTGTTTTCAAGAAGGCTACGTAATGGAAAGCTTACAGAACATCAGCCAGCAAAGCTGGGATTCATAATAACTGAACAAGTGGTTGTAGAAAACCAAATTAAATGTCCTATTTTACTCTTACTGATGGGTTTTATTTCAGAAAACAACTTACATGTTCATTTTAGCTATGGTTTCTGCCTGGAATATGGGGCTTACACATAAAGCTGTATGGTAGGAATTGAAAGTTCCAGTGGGGTGTTCATGAGGAATGGTCTTTGATAGCAAAGGAGGATAGACATCGAGGGAATACAAAAATTGTTGGGACTTGTGTGGAGTTAAGTGTTGATGGAAGAACTAGATCCAAAAGATGGACTGGAAATAAGATAAAATATTTTGTAGGAATTTCACTTCCATCAAGCTGCTAAATTTGCTAAGACTTTGTACATCTGCGCAAATTGAGAAGCAGACCCCGTAAAGTTCTTGTACATGACTGCATATTTCTAAGGCTTTTTTCTTGTGAGAAACTGCAAAGTGCTAAGGATTGTCATGAAGAGAGGGCCACTTTCCAAATTTTGCACAAAATAGTTTTATTCTGATTACTGCTAATTGAGTGGGGGACATATTCTTGGTCTCTGCTATTATATTTCCAAAAGTTTGGCCTGTTGCATCGTGTTATTCAGTTGGTACCACATTACAAAGCATTGATTCAGTATATTTTCAGACTTGATACTGCATTATAAAGCTATTTTCCAGCACAAAATACTTAGTACAAAACCAGCAAAGAGAGCTTTATTTAATGGGTTGTACAAAGCATGTAATTGGTTTTGAAAAGCATTTGGCTACTGCATCTGGAATTACTTTCAAATTTATATTTCTTGGTCTTCTGTGGTATTTATCTACTTTTAATAAGAAACAGTTTATTAATTATTCAGTCTCTTTCCAGAAAGTCAGTCTTTTGCTCTTCAAAGGTTAAAGATTAAAGAAAAAATGCCAGAAGCAAAATCATACAAAAGTTCTTTTGTAGCCCTGAGAAATAAAAGGCTCAATTTAAGCACTACTGAAAAAGTTTCTGAAGTTGATTTTTTTTTAATATATATACAGCTTTATTTGAAATATGTTGATATTTAGCAGGCAGAACTGAATGCAACAAGAACTCCTGTCTCAGCCTCCTTGGCCTTCTGCAGTAAGACCAGAGCACTGTGGCCCCTGAGCTCACAGGCAGCAATTGTGCAGTGCTGTCATATTTTCTTCCACTTGGCATGTCAGGGCTAAATCTCTTTGTCGCAGGAAAAGGCTGTGTAATTCTGCAGTGACATTATCACAAATGAAGCAAAAAATAAAGTGTGTAGATTTGCTTGTCCAGCAAATAATCCACTTTCACATGTTTGAGCCATTATTTTGAAAACAGCACGTCTGTAGGTACGACTTTGCAAGTAGATGCACGTTTAATCTTCCTTGCTACCAGCCACATGCAGCCCAGCCCTGACCCAAGTGCATGGGGTTGTGTCAGTCAGCTAAAGGATCCAGCTTTCAGGAGGTTTTGTTTCCCGAGGCTCAGTGCTGCATGTACTGGAGGACACAGTTTGTTCTCTGCAGCTGGCTTGATTGCAGCTAGCTGAGAGTTGCAGCTCAGGCTTGCAGGTGCCCACACACAGTGGTGTCAATTTCCTCAAGTGAAAGAGTTTTCAAATTGCAGCGCATGATACTCTTTGCCACCATTTTGAAAATAAGCGGCCACAGCAATGCTTCCCTCAATGAGTCACATTTACCAGCTCTCCACTTGCATCCTTTTATGCTGATTCTTTCATAGATTTTCTGAGATGACAAGACAGGTAGTCTTTGCAACATCAATGTAAAATACTTTTAAAGGCAGCCAGTTACTGTCTTACGATTAGGACATCTTTTCTAATAGCACCTATCTTTCAGTACATTGTGATCACATGCACAGTTCCCTGTTGCTGTATTGCACACCTGTTCTGTTTGCAGGTTTTTAAAATATCCTTACTACACCATTGATTGTAGTACATGCTGTACAAACATTAAGGCAATTTTTCTTTTAATTTATTTTCCAAGATATCTAAAGATATGAGAACTCCATAAAGCATTTTAATCTTATTTTAGTCTTCAGCTTAAATTTCTGCATTCTCTCTTATGTTACAAGATGAAGACAGTCTTATTTTTTTAACTTTTTTTTTTTTTTTTAATTTCCCAGTGTTTTCCAATTGTGCATACTTATGAGAAACATTTCTACTTGTTTTGGTGTGCTCCTTGGTGCACCTAGAGCTGCTTTGTTTCAGTCTCCTGCAAAATGCAGATGAATTGATAAAAACATCTGAAGTGCTGTAGCTGTAAGTGTGAAATGAAACAAAAAATAACTTTTTAACCACATGCTGGCAGGGAGAAGTAGTGCACAGCCAATGAGTTAGCCTTGTCCAATGCTAAGTGTAAATTCATCCTTTCCTGTTTTCGAAAGAAAACATTTGCATTTCTTGGAATAATCTCTATTTATAGAGGGTGCAGTTGTTATTTTCTACAGACGATACACAGTTAAAATATCCTAACTCAATTTATTCTCTTCTCTTGTTTAAATTGGTTTTCATGATGCCATTTATTGTGGGTGATTTGTGGTGATCCATTTTTCATCCATAAAGAACCAGGTGTTAGGCTTTGTTCTACAGTTTGGCTTGTGTTTATATCCATCTTTTTAGGAAAATAAGGGTGCCAATTCTGTGTTTGTAAGGTTAGAGTGGCCAGCCAGGCAATATGCTTGTGAACAAGTCCCAGAAAAATCTGGTTTTGCATGGTTTGGAGGCAGAGTAACTATCCAGACTGCACAAACGTTTAGTTAAAAGAACTCATTAAATAAAACAGAAAAGAATTTATTAGTGGCTACTGGACAAGTATGAGCTACTACTCCAGGTTTGTAATAGAAATAATATTTGTCTTGTCGTCTTGGTGACTGAGTGTTAACTTTTCATGTATAGGTACAAGCTGTGCTAAGCACAGAATGGCACACGTATCAGCTCATGTTCCACTCAGTGTAAATCAGTAGTGAGAGGAACATTGTCCCAGGTTTTCTGCAGTGCCTCATTTCTTGTAGAACATGAAGATGAAACTTGAACTTCAGTTTTAACCTTTGAGAAACTTTCATACCCTGCATTTCTGAACTGTGTTAGTCGATTTTGGTCTGTTCACAGTCATTCTGTTAACACAACATGAAATACTTCAAAATCTTAATTTACCTACATTATTTGTAATTAAGTCAAATACTATGTACCTTATGAAAAAATGGGTTTTTTCTCCTTAATTTCCATAATTCTGAGGAGAGTCCTCTCAAACTTCCCTGGAGTTCTCCTTTTTCCAGTGCTTCTGCCAATACTCCTCTTAATTCATACACAAGTTAGCTAGAAACAGTAGAGAATGCATGCCATTTAGACAGAAGCTGGAAGTTTGAAAGAGTTCAAGCTAGGTATTATTAACACACTTTTCACAGTCACAATCGGTAATATTTTTAAATGTTCTGAATCATTCGCTCCTGTTTTCTCTACTAAAAAATGAAATAAAGGATGAAAGCCAAGTTGCCATAAATCAGTAGATTATTGTTAACTAGATGTGTAATGTAGGTTACCATAAACTCCACTTTTCCATTTACCATCTGCAGATTTGAACATCTCTTTGGCTTGTAAGATTTTCTTTTACAGGATCTGTGGGAAATGCAGCAAGTTTCCTTTAAATACATTAATTATTTGTAAGTTAATTTTACACTGCTTATCATGACCCTTACTTTAATGCAAAAAAATTATGCTCACAATGTTTCAAACCACATAGAACACAGAGAAGGCCATGCAGTACATTTGCATATTAAAATATGCCAAACAGTTTGTGTATGAAGTCAAACTTCAAAGCATTTGACTTCTGGCTAAGATAGAAGGGGAAGATGAAAGAGTAAGAGCACAGCCATACTGGATCCAATCAAGATCATGTTTTGTCCAGTATCATGTGTGCAGGCAATCATATGTAACACTCCTCTTCAGTTTCCAAGTATCTCCAGCTAAAGGGTTTTCCTGAACCAGATGTGCATTCTGAGTGGGTTGTAAACTGCAGTGGTTTTGTCTTCCATTGAGTTATTCTGATCCCCATTAAGCTCATTACATTTAGCCTCCTGTGACTGCCTCCAAAACATTATTTGCCAACAAGGTCTACAGGTTTGTTCTGCTGTGTGGATTCACCACCTCAGTTTCATTTCTGACCAGTCTAGCCCATCTAGCTTATTATGGTTTGTCTTGCTTTATTTTTTTAGAAGAAAGCATTATTGTTGATTCTAATTTGACCTCACTCATAAGCATGAGGATTTTGGTGGTTGGTAGTAAATAGCTGGCATTTCTTGTTTGTCTGCTTACTGGCATTTCGTATTTTCAGCTCTTATAACCATGAGGATTAGAAACACGTGCATTAAAATTAAGAGATTTGTGAATATTACATAACTAATTCAGGAGACTTCAAGACAATTTCCTGTAATGACGACAGAGTAAAAATCATAGTTTTTAGTGTCAACACTACATCACTGTGATGAAACTCCTCATCATATATCAGCAGATGATAAAATGATGGTGGGGGATATCATGGTGAAATGAACAGAGTGCAGGGGGCACATGTAACCTTTGGCTGCTTTAGAAGAAAGCAAATGGGCTGGAATTTGTGGCCTTTGGTATTTCATATATGATACGTGTTGAACATCATCATAAAATGAGAAAGGAGAAGAGCATGCCTCTAAAGACATGTAGAGGGAGGTTCTGCACTTCTTGTTCAGAGACTGAAGTGAACAGACCTCTGGAAATCATTAAGAGAGAAGTTGACGTGGGTGTATTTTGCTTCTGCATTTCTTCTTGAACTAAATAATGAACTTAGTTACTTCAGCAGGTGACTCATTAGTACTGTCTCATTGTCTAGGAGGTAGACTAGTGAGTGTAAATGACACGGTTGCAATCCCTTATATGGTTTGAAAAGTAATAATAGCAACTGTTTTTACTCTCTTAGTAGTAAATTTCCATTTTTACTGAAATTTAACAAAAGAAGATTTGAACTAGTGATAGCTTGATTAAATTCCTAAAAACTGGGTTTGTTCATTTTAATTATACTAGAATTACTGAGAATAGGGGAGGAAAATGCCTATTGCACATGAACAGGCATAGCAGAATTTCTTTAAGCATAAATGTTTAAGGGAGACAAAATTATTTTCCAACTAATTATTTCCCATCAGGCTGTCAATGATTAATTTTTTTCTTATCATTTGCAATGAATATTTTGTGAAGAACTAATCTCAGTTTTAGTTTTTTTCACTTCTTTATATTTCCTGACTCTGACTAGAGGAAGAAAAACTAAAATAACACAAATTAAACTTTTCATTTTTTTGCTGTCCAGTGAAACTGGAAATACTTACTGAATGACAAATGGTCTTTGTGATAATTTTACTGCATTAAGCAGGAAATAAGATGCTGAGAGAGACAGATTAGCATTGACCACTTGGGAGCTTAATTATAGTAACAAGCCTTCCATGAGAATTTTGTCAACTCAATGGTGAATAACACAGATGTGTTTTAGTAACTGGACATTATTTAGATGTTTTGACATGCAGCAAGTCCTGGGTATTTCGGTATTGTTTTGTAACTGTTAAGTGTCAGCAAATGATCATGAAATGCTTCTTTGAAATTAAATGAAATTTGTGTATGTTTGTTCTTTTAAGCAGTCTTAATGTTCTACAAATTCACCTAATTTTTTATACTCTTGTGAATTAAATATACAGCTCTGCAGCAGCAGAGTCACTGGTTACTTTTGAAACTGATTTACGGGACAAAGATGGAATAGATCACTATAAGAAATAGTAAATAAAGAAAAGATAAATAGGTTTATTTATATATAAAAATAGTGGGGTTTGCTTCTTAATGGGCCTTGCAGTTATAGGTATCACTTCAAACTGGATGTTTACTGTATATCTCAAATTTTTCTGAAACTTGCTGTACAGTCAAACTTCTGCAGTATTTTGCTTGGTGATGATCACTGAACTTTACGGTATGGGAAATAGTCAGAAGAAGCATTTGCTCTTTTGATTGATCTCCTCATAGTCCAAGATCACCACTGTACAGCAACTTTTCCTAAATGCACAGTTGTCAGAGTTCTGCAAATAATCCTGTATAGGTACTGTGGAGATCAGCAAAAGATTGCATAGAAAATTTATTTTATTCTTTTCCAAATATAAATGGTTTACAGGCATTAAGAGAAAATCATATACTTTTGTTTCTCTAATATAGATGAAAATTAAATACATCTGAAAACTTTTCCTCATTCTTTTCCTATGTGGTTTTCCTTCAAAAATTTTCTGTTAAAAATTAGATATTTCTCAATTTAAGTAATCTTTAAAAATAATTACTTGAATGAGGGAACATTTTGTATTAAATTCTTGCTTTAGAAATGAATGGAGCTAAAAGAATAGCTAAACTAAACTAAATAATTAACTAAAAAGTTATTTATTCTTAAAGGTGATAACATTTTACTTACTGTCATTGGAATTGATTTTAAAATGAGTGATGGGGATTTGAGAAATATGTTTGGAGTACAGAAGTCCAGTTGCTAACAACTCTGAATTTAGTTATGTATCTATGTATGAGGAAGTAAGTTTTAAATCTCTTACAACCTGTGTGCCCCAAATGCCACTTTCAACATGTCTTGTACCTTTCATTAAGTCATAATTGAATGTTGGTTTCTTAGAAGTATTTGGGTTTATTTGTACTGCTACATACTAATTTTTTTTTAAATACTTATTTTTTTAAAGCTCTCTTTCACCTTGTTTGCACTTCCAATGTTGATGTGAAAAATGCAATGACCTTCAGTGGGCCTCTAGAAGACATGTTTGGGTACACAGTCCAGCAATATGAAAATGAGGAAGGAAAATGGTAAGCTCTTTTTCTTTTTTCTTTTTTTTTTTTTTAACTGAACACTCCAAATTATCAGGTATTCAGTGACTCATGTGCTGTACTTTTATTTTCAAGTTAGAGTGAGGTTCTGTCAGGCATATTTCTTAAGCTAATGCACAGCCCTTAGGAAATCTGGAAGATTGGGACAGAAAAGGATCTACATGTATACCTCCAATTATTTCTTCAAAGACATAAATGACTCCCCAAAATGGGTGAATTCCCTCATTGATGGAACTGAGAAAGTACTGTGTTTTGCCTGAACTTTTTTCATTTACCAAATGAAATATTTACCTTTTCCTTCTGTTAATGTATTTACAATGAAATTACTTCTGCATTAAGTTTTTTTTTTTCTAAAGTTTTCTGTCAAGGGTTGTCTAAACTGAATTTTTTAACTCTGTTGGTTGGAAGATTTAGCTGTCAAAATATTAATTAGTACAGTACTCCCTCTGCCTTCCCTTTTGAAGGGCTAAATATGTCTTGCAACTGGTAATATATTTGCACTGGGGACCTGGAGCCTTTATCTTAACCTCTCTTTTCCTTCCTGTTGTTCTGAGTAGAGGCTGTATTTTGGCATGTTCACTCATATCATTGCTTCTTGGTCATTTGATAAACACCTGCCTATGCTTTTCCCTTGTTAAACCCCAGAGGCTGACGACTGGGCTGGAGGACTGAAATAACAATTGTATGGTAAAAGGTTTGGGAAAGAGATCTCTATCATTCTTTGCAGCTGGCTCTGGTTTGCCCAGAGCTTTTTTGACAATTCTTGGTAAACCCAGGGGCTCCTGCAGCATGCAGGAACAACAGGCAGCAGGAGGCTGTGTGAGAGACGGGCCAGACTGTTCTGTGGTGAGCAATCACCCCTGCAAGTGCTGGGTCTGCCAGGCTCTGAGAGTCTGACCACCACTGCAACACAGTGCTCAGAGAAATGAAACCACAGAGCCTGCTTTCCAATGTGCTAGTTATTGACTGCTGCAGTTGTAGGATGTTTAAATACACATTTGTATGAGACAATAAGAATAATGACCTTCTTTGAGCTAATTTAGACCTTCAGGAAATGGAATCCATTCTAGGAGCTGGGATTTTGCAAAGCAAGCTGTATTGTTGTAAGCAGTTCTGAGACCTTTCAAAAGCAAACAATAATGTGAGCTGGAAATGGTGGATCTAGCAGTAGCCAGACAGCCACACAGACTAGTGTGCTAGATCTGGACATCTCTGAAATTGAACTTCAGAGCTCCTGTAAGTTGTCAAGCTTTCAGCACATCAGTATTTCAAGCAGAAAATGTGTAAGCTGATAGTTAAAAATATACAAAACATCCTTGAGAGGATTTTTCTACTGCAACCTGTAGGACACCAACAGAGCTTTCCAGCAACAAATGGTCTCTGAACCTGACTGCAGCTGTTTCTCAGTAACTTGGGGATTCTCTCATGCAAAAAAAACAAAATAAAATATCCTTTCAAACCAGGTAACACTCTTCATGGGGCTCTTTCTTTCTAAGAAAGGAGCAGCACAGGGGCACGAACTTGGTGACCATTGATCACCTCCCAGGGGATGTCAGGCACACTCAGCTTCTCTGTATTTTATGATTTTGGAATTTCTTTTAATAAACTTTTTTTTTTATTAATGATAGGGAAGGACATCTCTTTTAAAGTGCTGCTCCACATTATTTAAGTCTAAATTCTTCCTCTGAGTGCTTGTGAGCCTCTCCTTTGGCATTTGGTCTCTGAGCATGGAAAATAGGTTTTCATCTAAGATCTTGTAAAGATCAAGGACATATTAAATAAAGCATAGCTTTCCTTCTGTATTACTTCTAAGACTTGTTGTCTACCCACCTATGTTGGTTTTATTTTCCTCTGGAATTTTTAAAAGTGTTATTCTATTCTGTGATTTGGTATATAGGCACATTTCCTTTTCATGTCCTTATTATTTCCCTTGCACCTGGACTGGTATAATAGATACTTTTCTTTTCCTCCATCCTGTACTGCTAGTGTGGAGCTTACTGCAGCTGTCCTCTCCCTGTAAGTTTTATTTGCTCACTTTTTTCCCTTGTTAGAAAGAAGATATTTCAGGTAACTTATTTAATTTGCAGGGTACTTATTGGTTCACCACTAGTTGGCCAGCCTGAGAAAAGAACAGGCGATGTCTACAAATGCCCTGTCGGAAGGGACAGCCCATCACCCTGCATAAAACTGAACTTACCAGGTACGAAAGGAAATAAAGCTGTGTCACAGCTTTTCTAGTGAAAATTTGCCTGGGGCTCCAGAGCTAAATGTGAATAAGGTTGTGTTTGTGGCATTAAAAATAATTCTGTTTTAATGTTTCTCACTATTCTGTGGAAGCCATGCTCATACTTTTAGAATGGGTATATGGTTGTGTTATCAAAACTTTATTATGACTGACATTAATTGACTGTGGTTGGCAGTCCTGGCCATTGAGCCAGGAAGGTCTTGGATCACACTTTCATGGATTGCCCTTTCCAAAGCTCTCTGAAGCCAAGAGCCTTCATAATGCCATCAGTAAGCTTTTGATGAAAATGTAACTAGGCTGATGCATCTTAATATGCCAAAGGTAAATATTAATAATTTTTTTTTGTCAAGTCAGGAGATATTTATTGTAGACTGGAATGAAATTCCTGTTTAATATGAACTTCACTAAATATACCTGTTGTGATATTTTTTATCTCCTTGTGTTCCTTGAAAACCTAAATGTCAGTAATGCAACATAACAGTAAAAAATAGAAAAGCTATTAAGTCAGTCATAGCAAGACAAGGTAAAAAATGAATTTTTTTTTCCTAATTAGCAAAACTCTGTGCGTAGTAGTATCTTGTTTTCATTGTGTTGTTATTTTTACTTTTTTTTCTTTTCTTGCGGTTCAAGAAAACTATTTGAGACAGCAACCCAGACAAATTTTCTGGGATAAAAGCCAGTCTCAGAAATTTTTCTTGATTGTTGCAGTTGAAGAAGGAGGGGGAAGGGTGCTAAAATATTTGATGAAACCAATGTCAGTCTGGGTTTTATTTTAGAAGCTGGAAGCTCCATACTAGGGGATATATAATTTAACATTTTGTTTTCATGTTCCCAAATACTTAACATTTTAATCTATTTATAGCTTCTACTTCAGTTCCTAATGTCGTGGAAGTAAAAGAAAACATGACTCTTGGAACAACCTTAGTGACTAACCCAAAAGGAGGGTTTCTGGTAAGAAAGGACTTTTTTGCTAATTTTAAAAGTCTGTTTTTTTCTCGGGTATCATAACAAAAACATTTCACCCTTTTTCATTTTTTAAAGGCATGTGGACCACTTTATGCTTATAAATGTGGACGATTGCATTACACAACTGGAGTTTGTTCTAATGTCAGCTCCACTTTTGAAACCGTTGAGGCCATTGCTCCATCTGTGCAAGGTATGCATGCTGCAGGAATTTTCCCGTGTGTCCAAAAATAAAGAGTGCCAAACAAGACAAATGTATACACATAGGCATACTGAAAAAAATGAACTGCTTAACTTAGCTACCAGCATTACCAAGTTAAGTAAATGTTTTCATTGTCTGTATATAACCTAAATTCTTCCTACTTTTGGAATTTATCTCAGTATAAACAATCATTACAGTGCTATGTAACATCCAAACACAATTGCTAAAAATAGTTGCTTATGTTTTTAACTTATGGCCAAAAGACTCCTTTTAAATAATGACGGCATACTGAGATCTAAGACAAGCCCAGTTTAGTAATATACATACAAATCTTAAAGACCTGGTCCTTTGAAAAAATTGTAAAAGAATAGATTGACATTGAAGAAAGTAGGGGTTCCTTCCCTTTAAGAAGAAATTCTTAAATTTCTGCTCACAAGAAAACTCATTCCCAATAATACAAACTATGTGAAATACAATGCAAAAGTTGAAGAATGATAGTTGGCATCAAGCATGTCAGTTCAGCCACACTGCAGAAGGATATGCATTTGTTACTAATGACAGAAGTAGCTGGAGCTGTGAGATAAGTCTGATCCTTGTTACTGTCAATTCTTATGAGGCAATTTGTGTTGCAGAGTGTAAAACCCAGTTGGACATCGTCATAGTCCTTGATGGGTCCAACAGCATTTATCCATGGGAGAGTGTCACAGACTTTCTGAACAGCCTCCTGAGAAACATGGATATAGGTCCTCAGCAAACACAGGTAACACGGTAGATATTTTATGTTTTTTTAATATGAAAAGAAAAAACAATTTACAGGAAATGCTATAATAGTGTCATCTCTGGACCTCTTCAATTCCAAGAATTTAGATCAGCAGGATACTAAAGCAAAGTAGCTGAAACCACAACTAAATCAGTACTCAGTCATCAAGCAGCAATGTCAGGAAGACTATCCCTCCCCCCCTGCTCAGGCAGTCTGGAGAAACCAACTTTCTAACCTAGAGACAAAAGTTAAGTGCATTAAGTGAGGCTGCTTGAACACTGTCCTTTCCCACTTCCTTCCTCTCCACAGCCCCTTCTTGTCTTCCTTTGTACTTCATAGCACAAAGGTCATTTCTGCTCTTCTGAAGCACACATGCGTGGTTTGGACAGCCTTTGATTGCAAGCTTTTTGGAGCAGTGTTCTTAGTACTGTGGAGCATTGGGCATGCAGCTTTTAAACCTTGAGATCCTAATTAACGAGTGGCTGTTTAGCTGCATGTTATTAATGGCAGAAGCTGCATTTATATAATAAGTGGAGAGGGCCAAATTCCCAGCTGCTATAAATCAATGCAGTTCCATCAGAATTAATGGAGCTATGACCAATTACCCCCTGAGGATCTGGCATATGTCCCACACACTGCTTAACAGATTATGTAAATATCAGTGCTAAAAGAATTCTGGGAAGGGGAAAACAGTTGAGTCTGGGATACATATTAACACAAAAAAGCTTTATTAACAGCAACAGAAGAAACTGTTTCTTACTTTCCTTTCTCTATTTTCCGCCTCCCAAAATCAAGGGTTTTCCAGGGCCTCCTGTAATAAATTATATGCTACAGGCAGTTTTGCAACTTTGGGTTAGCTCCTAACATTCAGCTCCTGCCTTCACAAAGGATACTGTCAGAAGATGTAAAGGATATCTCTGTCTGCAGAGAGTTATGCATAATTTTCCATGTTAACTGGGGTTTTCAAGTTACCATCCAGGTCCTCTGTTGTCTATACTGAATAGTGGCTGATAAAATAACTCACAAACTGTCAACACCGCAATCGTGTCCTGTTATTTTAAACACACTCTTCTTCAGATGTTGTGAGGAACAAGGAAAAACACTTCGTCAAATTCAGCAGAAAGGAAAAAATTCTTTCTGTTCCCTTAAAAAGATGATTACTCAAACATGTATCATTTTGAAATACTTAAGTCTGAACTTCCCAGTATGGGGCATTGGCTGCATGGAAATCATCACTGTCTTCTGCCCAAAGGTCTTCATGGGAGTGGTACACAGGGCAATCAACTCCACTGCACCCTCACTCCTCTTCCTCACCCAGCAACTCCTAAATTTTTACAATGCCACACCTCTGTTATGTTCAGTTTTGGAATACTGCCTCATCTGTGTGGCTCAGCTGGTGCACAATAGGTCCCTCTCTGGCCTGCACTCCAGCAGCCTCCCATCTCCACCTACAAAATCCCTTGTGCCCACAGTTTGGCATTGCTACCCCTCTTCTCACACGTACACATATTCACTTGAGGACGTCAGCTTTGGCATCTGGTTGCTACAGAGCAGAAACATTTGAGAGGGAGATAAGAATGGGATAAGGAGGAGAGAGGCTGAAAAACTGGAAATGGACAACGAAAGCTCGGTGGAATTTTCTCAGTCCCTCTTACCTTCCTTTTTCCCCAGAACACATCTCATCTCTCTCCTCTCCTCTGAGCCCCCTGCTTGGGAACCCTGCTGCATCTGAAGTTAGTAATGAGTTTATACTCTGTCCCCCACCCACTCTGTCTGCTTTCTCAGAAAAAAATGTTTAAATGACTATACAATAGGGAACAGGAGAAACAACAAAGCAGGCTTATTTATCCCCTCTCCTCTGGGAGCCCAGAAGAGAAGCATAGGAAACAATAATTTATTTTTTGTCTGCTTAAATTGATTTTTTTAATTTAATTTTTTATTACTGTGTATGTAGAAATCAGTGGACTTTCACTAACTTAAGATTGCTTTGCACAGGAAAGGAATGAGGTGATTACAGAATAACTCCTTAACAGATTGGGTGTGACTTGTTCAAAACTGTGTTTTGATTAGAGGCTTTTGAGATTTTTTTTCCCACTTACCACATTCATGAACAATGGTCATTAGATTTGTAGCAAGTCAAGAGAAATTGCTCAGTGTCCCATGTTTGGCGGATTTAAACATGAAAGCCTGAAGTTTCAGACACAGAAAGTCAAAGTTTATGGTATTTTTTTCCTTCCCTTCCTCTTTCTCTTCTCCAGATTATCTGGAAAGTGATGATAGAAAAGTGAAAAAAGAAGGAGGAATTATGTAGAAACAGAAGAAGTAGGAGCAAAATCAAAATATTTCTCTTGGCCTTTTTTCCCTAATTTTTAACTGTTTTGGAGTTAAATAATAATTGTCTTTTTATTATGGAGGGGTAGGGTTTTTAATCATTTACATATGAGTAACTTTCTGTGGATTTCTCTCAAAAAAGAAAGCAGAATACTTGAATAAGTTCAATTCTAGCTTTAAATCTATGCTGGAAAGGCCTCCAGAAATCTTTAGACCATTTCTATGTTTACATTGTTATATGGCATAGGAAGTTATAGATGTTTGGTCTGTACCTTACTGTGTCTCCAAAAGAACTGTATTAATACACTAATAAGTCATGCCATGTCATATCTTATTATTAGTTTTGTCTTCAGAAGAACAGAAGTATATTTAAGAGCTACTACAAAGATTAAGGATGAAGAAAGGTTTTTGCAAGAGTTTACAAGTAACTCTTGAAGTTAAAATGTGGGAAGTAAACAAAATGTGGGAGAATTAATTTTTTTGTTGTTCAGATGCCTTTAAAAAGATCTCCTTATGAAAAAAGATATTATCCATCAATGCTTCCCAAGGCAGCACTGCTTTTCTTTTCCGTTAAGTATCGGTACATCCAAAAATATTCCTGATTTCTTTCCACATCCCAATGCTGAAAACTCTAACATATGATTTCGTGTACCAAATAGTTTTCCTTTCATTTTGTTGTTTTAGTTGTTGGTTTTTGCCAAATTGATTAGCTTAATAATTTATTGGGAAAGCCAGAATGTGCTTTCCAAATAAGGGTCTGTATTCATTTATAGGACAACAATAAATCGTAGCCCTGAGAACTGCTTTGTTCCAAAGTAGAACAGTCCATCACTTGCCTGTTCTCTTGTACAACACTTTTCACAGGAACTGGGGACAATTAAAGAATTATTCCCTTGTGTAATGTAAAAGCCATGGAATGCTAGGGAAGGGAACATAAACTTAAGAATTACAGGAATGTTCAATAGATTATGGTCAGTAGTGCTGGGAATAATAATAGGTTCTCTGGAGCAGAGCAGAATTATGTCCTTCTGTGTAGCACTATTGCATTTTCCAGATATAAATTAAACAAGCAAATCAAAACATACAATGCCTGTAAGCATCATTCTTAGGGACTTGCAGAAGTCCCATAAAGGCACATTTGCATCATGTAGATGTGTCACTTTTAGTTTTTCATAAGATGAAAAGGCTACAAAAGTTCAAACCTTCATTGCTGTCTAATAGACTAGAACTCTAATTTTGCAAGGTGATCATTCTGTGATCCCGTAGGAGACTGGAACATGAAGCCTAGTAACCTTTTCTCAGAGGCTTTTTGTTACCTTTTATTGAGGAATGGTTCATCTTTGATATCACGGAATATGTAGAAGATGATGATCAGCATTTTCAAATGTAGTGCTAAGGGAGGGTCGCACATGACAATTGTATACCATAAGATAACCACATGCCCCCCTTCCTTCCTGATTTACAAGCTATGCTGCACAGTGCAGTTTTCAGACTCAGATGTTCTTCCCATTCACTTCCTGAGAAGGAAATGCTCAAAATGTGTACTTGCTGTGATCATGGACGTTTCCTTTCAAACAGGAAATGATACAACTCAATGTCAGTCTGTAATCTTTTTTTAGGAAAATGACAACACCAGCTCTAGAGTCATGAAAGACTGGCAGATGCTTTTCACACTGACAGCAGTCAGTAGGTGATTTCATTATTGCTACCTCAAAAGCTGTAGAGAAGGAGCCATGAATCCACACCAAACAGCTTCCCAGCATAATATAGTCTCTTGATACAATTGGTGCATGGCACTGGAATTTTTAAGCCATTACTCTTCCTCCAGAAAATTAAGCATGATGCAAATCTCTTGTTCATCACCAGTTCACAGCAGGCTTTTTAAAAGACTAACAGCATCCTATTCAGATAATGCAGTGTGTCACTTTAGATGCATGCCACAACATAGTTGCCTTGGAGGGAACAGGTTAAAAATTTCATCTTCAGGTTGTGATTTATTCAGTGCCACATGGGTGCTCTGAGTGATGAGACACAGTGTGCCCTGGTTGGTTCTGTAAACACTGCACAGGATTAATAGCCCACTGCTCACAGGAACATTGCAGCCTCTGCATTCTCTCTGCTGCAGATGGAAGAGGGCATACCTCCAAGAGACAAATATCTAAAAGGCAGCAACTTGTTGTAAGTTTGAGCCTACATCAGTTCTTACAGATTTGACTGTGGTTTCAAAAAGATACAGAAATTCAGTGGGATAAATTTTGCTATCACATACCAATATAATTATAGTCCCATAATCATTTGTAACTAGCATTTCATAATTATAATGTTATTGATGTTTACTGTGAAATATTTATCCAATTCTAATCCTTCTGCTACAAGCAAACAAATGCTGTGCAGAATCTGAGAGGCTATGAAAATACCTTAAAAAAACCCTATAAAGCAATTGTAAAGTACATACTAAGCCACTTCTAAAGTAATATGATGGCAAAAACATCCCAGAGGTCTTATTGATCTTCAATAACTTAATGCTAGAGTGCTTTTAATAATAGATGAGTGAGATATAAATGCCATGCAATACTGCATTATCCTAAATAACACCTATAAATTGCCATGTGTAACATAAAATTGAAATATGCTAATGGAACATTGTGTGGCTTCTTCCCAGTAAAAGCTGTCAGGAACCTGCCAAAATATTAAAACTGACAGAGATGAATGGGAGAAATTAATTAATATTTAAGAATATTGCTTGTCTCTTTATTCCACTCTTGGTTTTGCAGCAGGTTTCCTCAAGCATTTTGTGGTTATTGCACAATCCCATATGTTGATCTTCCAGACAAAGACTTGTTCTGCTGAGGTCATGTACAGGCTTTGCATTACCCTCCTCCATCCCAAAGCCAGCATTTCCTTCATGTTTTACCCTCTGGTACTTGTCAGGTGATACTTCGACTTATCTCCTGCTGCGAGAATGTGCATGTCATGCACGTCCCTGCTGTCTTCATCAAGATAAGAATAATTGGGTCTTCCTGTTTCTAGGCTAAATTTAGAGTAAATAAACTATTGGATGTAGGAATATTATATTTGAGTGGAATGAAAAGAGCTGTGAGTGAGTCATGACTTTATATGCCATAAGGAAGACATTTTTGAGAAGTTGTGATTGATGGCTGGGGCATTGGTCTGCTTGGCCTAGTGGAGAGCAGAGCTCCCATCCAGATTACCTCAAGCCAGGAAGACCAAGGACTTGAGACAGCTTTTGGCTTTATTCCAGTTTTCAATGAAAGCAATTTAGAAATTTGAAAATGTTTCATGAGACTGTCATCTAGCTAGTCTTGCTCAAGTTCATATAGGTATTTCATTCTGAGGGGAATGCAAAGAGTCCAATTCTTCTCCTGGCTGTAAGTACAGACAGACATTTACTCTACTGCAAGAGGCAGGGATCTTGTATTTAAGGGCAATTGATTTTAAACATGAGCTCTGTGTTTCAGGTTGGAATTGTTCAGTATGGACAGACTGTAGTCCATGAATTTTACCTGAATACATACTCAACAACAGAAGATGTGATGGCTGCAGCCTCGAGAATACGCCAGCGGGGCGGCACGCAGACCATGACAGCCTTGGGAATAGACACGGCCAGGTACACACACAAGATGCTGTCCTGCACGTGGGAGAAACAAGCAGGGCAGGGTGGTGATTCTGATTTTATGTGTTAAAAACATGGCGTGGCTAACATCTGGCTTCATTTGAGCTAAGGAAGCATCATTTATGAGGAAGGTGGATAAGCAGACTCTATCCAGCACCTAGAGCAATTGAGTATGAAAGGCAGCTGTCATTTGAGTGGAGGAATTAGGAAAATGTAATAGATATGGAGCAAGATTGTAGGCCTAAGCAAAGGTCTGACAGTATCTGATGTCCACATAGAGTAGGTAGGAACTGTGTATGTAGAGGGATGAAGAAAATCAAGTTTTTCAGAGGAAAACAAAAAAATAGAATTTTTAATATTAATTTGTTTTCATTCTGAAGTTGAATATTACAATGTTTGGGCCCACGCTTGTCAGAAGGCCTAAAAATTTTGTATCCTAAGTCTTTGAAGTTTCTCAGTCATTGGGAGATTAAAAACCTGTTGTAGCAATAACAATATTTAGAAATGCTTCTTTTATGAGAAAAATTAAATCTAACTTTCATAGAACAGACAGTAAATGTGAAATCTCTCAGAAAATTTCAAACTGTACAACTTTGTCCTGGTATCTCTTTTCTGGGTTTGTTTCTTCCATCACAAAAGTGTGATTTTATTCTACAAAAGATTGCATTCACTTTTTACAAACAACCATTTAATGAAATATGCAGCATCCTTCTGATGAACAATTTGATTATCTGATCAAAGTTTTGTTGATGTGGTGTACAATTGAATTCTTATATATTAAGGTTTTTCTGAGATGCAAGTAGAAGCTTGAGGAGTCCAAACAAGTTCATGAAAGCGGAGCCAGTTGAGAGTTGCCAAATTTTCAGAAACCACATCTAGTTCAGAAAGCCCCTGTGTACCACAAACTACAGCAGGCTTGTATATACAGAAACTGTCATCAAAAGCTTCCTCTGTTCTCACAGTCATCCCCATTTTGGCCATTTTCAGTAGTAAATTTCAGCTTTCACTCATGTGGCCAGTCCTAGAATTCTGTGGTATTTTTCTGAAAAGAGGAAGCCCCGCTTCCTTCCTTTTCCTCCAGAGCCCTAATCCAGCCTTAGGTCCAGAGTCTGGGCGGACAGCTGCCCAAAACCTCAGGGCCTGTTTGTCCATCTGCAACTGCAGATTTCAAGTGGGTGCCCCAATCTGCCTCCATTTACCTGCAACCTATTTCTGCCATGTCCCCAACACCCAGTGTTAATTAACATGGGTGTGCAGAGGGATGCTGATAGCTGAGTAAATAGTTTGACCACTTGAAGTGCTGCTGTAGGGTGGAAGTGGGTGAGGGTTTTCTACATGGGTTTTTGGAAAGGTAGGGTGTTGGTTGGGTCTTTTTTTAAGATGCCAAAGCTGTTTTAAAGTGCCAGAAGTTTATTTGAAGAGGGGAAGAATTTTTCACCATCCAGATTTGTATTTTCTGCTATTGCTCTTAAGTGAGTGAATGATGAATGGATGCTTGTGAAACTTTGGCGTGAACTGTCATGTAAGTTCCAATTGCAGTTGTTTGTATTTGTTCATGGTTAACATTAATCTGCATTTCCTGCTTCCTAGTTAATATAAAATCTTGTAGTTTATGGTTGGCTATGCAAATATGATGCATGTGCTAAATGCTGACATTGCCTTTCTCCAAAACGCTTTATGGTCCCTTTAGGGAAGAAGCTTTTACTGAGGCTCACGGTGCACGAAGAGGAGTACAAAAAGTAATGGTTATTGTGACTGATGGGGAATCACATGACAACTACAGATTACAAGAAGTGATTGATGATTGTGAAGATGAAAACATTCAGAGATTTGCTATTGCTGTAAGTGAAATTTAATGGGAAAATTCAGAATGTTAAAAGCATGTTTCATCTTCTAAATGTAATTTCAGTTTTAGAAGTTCATTTCACAGAATCTTTATGGAAATATAATTATTTCAGAGAGGAAAAAGCTGAAAAAAAAACATTTAAAATTTGCTTTCTGATTTTATAGCATATAAGAAAAGCAATTTGTCTGTCTTCTGTGTGATGATAAGTGTGTGTCTGTGTGAGGAAAAAGGAGGAAGAGTTTGAGGGACAGTTTTAAATCAAATCCTGTTTGTTAAAAGCAACACTGAGCAAAGGGACTAATACAATTCTAAGCAACTTCTATGGAAACATTACCTATTTTTTAAAAAAAGCAAATGTAAACCATCAAAAAATACTTGTTCATTATGTCTGTGTTGATTGTATACTTTCATTCTAAAGCTGTCATTTTCATGCTAAGCAAACAGTAGCTGAATGAGAATAGAGGTTAACCCCTATCAAGAAATATGAAAGCATTAGTTATGGGTTTGGTGTTAATACTTCACTATATTTGTGTATTTTATACACAAATCTTCTATTTTCTGCTGTTAATTTTGAAGGGACATTGGGTTGTTGCCTCTCCATTGCTGTCTTTCTTTGTTTTGCTATCTTATTTTTTGGTAATATAAGGTGGTATAAAATGATAAAACTTAAAGAAAGATGTTATACTTAATTTAAAGAAAGATATAAACTAAAAGTTGAGTCCAACAGTACACAGATTTTCAGTGGTTTTCTTCGTAAAGTTAGAGACAGCTAAAGAAAAAGTTGTCCTTGACACTGCAACAATTTTAGCAATAAAATCCCTGTTTAGAACCAAATATGAATTGTTCCAGTGGGCTGAGATGCATAGGAATTTGGTTTTTGTCTCCCTCTCAAATCAAGTTTAGTCTATAGAGCCCTTTTTCATATGAAAAATGTCTGTTTGTCTGGGAATTAAGAGAAGTGAGGTGTTTTTTCTGAGGTATCCTGAATTGTTACAGCAGTTTTGTTAAAACTGCAAACCAAATCTAAAGTCTTGTATTGTGTTGAATTTGTTAACAGTGAATGGAAGTGTTGTACTTATATGTATTTGTAGGGCAAATCTTCGCAGAATAAAGAACTATTCTATGCCTAATCCACTTGTCATTAATTGCATGTATAGCATGTTATGATAAGAACTGGTGGTTATGCAGAAGCCAGTGTAATTTTACTCTGGGTTGGGAAGTGTTTTGTTGGTTTTTCCCCAAAACCAACAATTTGTTGCCTACTTCAACAAATCAGAGAATGAATTATTACAATTTTTTGAAGAAGGGGTGAAAAGTACAGTTGAGGATAGCAGACATCACACCATACTGTTGCTTTGTTTCCTGTCAAATGGTATTTTCAAAAAAACAACTGAGCCATCATACAGTTCTGCTCTCTTTGAGAAAGAATGGCTTCAAATCAATTTGAGTGAGGTTTTAACAAAACAAATTAAGGTCAGATACGATTTTCCACCATTCTCTGACAACTTGCCTCAATAATATCTTTTTAACATGTTATAAAATGTATGCTTGACTCTTTTTTTGTTTCTTTGGGGTTTTTTTTTTTCTCTTTAGATTCTTGGCAGCTACAGCAGAGGAAATTTAAGTACTGAGAAATTTGTAGAGGAAATAAAATCAATTGCCAGTAAGCCTACTGAAAAGCATTTTTTCAATGTCTCAGATGAATTAGCTCTTTTAACCATTGTTGAAGCACTTGGAGAGAGAATATTTGCCCTGGAAGGTATGACATTATTTAAAATTTTACTTTATGTGCCTGCCTTACAAATGAAACAAATAGAAGAACACCTGTTTTTACCTTTCTTTGAAAATGCATTGTGCTGTGTAAAATTTATTATGCAATTATTTCTTTCATGCTGGTTATAAAAATATTTTATAATAGACATCAAAATAGTAGATACAGATGTGACTACATGCATAGGAGTTAGAGCCTGTGGAGACAATAGCCTAAAAGGGTAAGTAACCAGAACTGTTTTAATGTGCTAAGTAGAAAGTTGCCCTCTTTTAGGTGAAAAGCATTGCCAGATCATACCCCAGTTACCCCATGATCATCTGGTTGTCTGCCTAAATGCTTGGGGTCTCTTTATAGTTAATTATTAATTACAGCATATTACTTTACTATACAAGTTAGCATGGACTTGCTGTATAGAGTTAACAAGATAAGATTTTCTTCTGGGAAGGTTCACAGATTGTAGCACAGAAAAGTCATTCTCTCATAATGTCTGCTTACATTCTCCATCCAAATGAGACAACACTGCCCAAACCACTGTTTGTTTCAAGTACAGCTGGTAACAGGAGACAGAGTTTATTAGTTATAAATTATACCAGCCAACTCTGAAGGGATTCATGCAGTACAAAGACAACATCCATCTATTTGGATGATTTTTTTCAACACTTTAACTTTCCAAGTAGCTTGAATAGTGTAGTTTTATAGCTGGAACAAAAGAAAATATTGACTTGAATGTATAAAATTGAGAGAGTATTTTCAATTTTTTTTACATTGGAGTTGTATTTCTCAGACATATTTAGATTTTTTTTTTAGTGTATTATTTAGATTGGTCAAATATTAATGTTTTCAGCCGTTACTAAATATTTTCAGCAATACAAAGTTTGTTAAAATATAATTTATACGTTCTTTTTTACCTTCTGGATGATTTGGTTTCCTCAAATTAGAGGAAACAAATTAATTTGAGGAGAATCTAATCTCTCTAAATCTCTAAGTTTAGCCTACTTAGGACCATTGAGCACTTCAAAGTTAATTGAATAGGGTGCTCTTTTCTTAAATCACTGTGTACTAGGAAGTATACACTTTCAGTGGGAATATAGTTGTTCAAACAAAAATTGAAAACTTGGTCTTCAATTTGTCCTTTATACTGTTAAAAAAGTGAGAAAAATATTTGCGTTTCATTGTCAGAATAAAATGTTAGTTACATCTATTAGCTATAATGAATATGGAATAAGAAGTTAATTAATGTTACAGCAGGTGAAGGATGTAAGACCTAACATGACTGAGTTTTTGAAAATCTAATTAATTTCATTGCTGCCAAAAGGCATCTTGGCTTGCAGATTTTCTGTAGGAACTCAGAGATGTGCTAAGATTTCTACATAAGACTCCTGCTATATGAGACATGGAATGTCTCCTCGTCGACCTAAGTCCCAGAAATCATGTAATCTGTCTGCAAGAGAATCAGAATAGAAATGAAAATAGGATTTTAGGTTTTTCTCAAAGCATAGCAAGGTCAAGCTGCTCCAGTGGGTTGGAGCTAGATAATACTGACTAGATCGATTTATGCTGATTCTTGAGGCATAGTTTCCTGTCCTATCCCAAAACCTTTCAGTTGTATTCTGGATACACAACTGTGTCCATACATGCATACATACATACATGGGTCCATATATGTGGTGGAAACAAGCAGATATTTTAATTAATTGTGTACCCTGCAGCTTTTGACAAGACAGTTTATTGGATGTGTTTAATTGGAGATTAATCAGCTCTGTACATAGTCGCTTCTGTGCATCACAACAGCCTTGGTTGTTGAAATTTGATATCTGAATCTGTTTAAATTCTCAATCTAAATTGCTTCTTGCTAGTGTAGTAGTACATTTGATGTTTTTCTTGGATTTCTTAATTTAATTTTTGAAAAATTCAAAAATGAAATTAAGAAAATTTCATTATTTGAAAAATTCAAAGAAAAATTGAGAAAAATTTGAAAAATCAAATCCAACAAAAACTCCTGGTTGACAACCAGTGAATTTTTACACATAATCTTTTTCATATGCCTCTGTGTCTCATGGCATGGACATTGCTTTTAGCAGCAATTTTGGGTTTTATCCAATCCGTAGGCAGGCACAAATGTTTTTTCACAAAATATCCTTTGTAAGATGCTTGGCAGTTTAAAATTGAATGGAAAGTTGGGCTAAGGGCCATTATCTGAGGAGTATTTTGAGCTGCACAAACCAACAGTACCAGCTTTGTCTTCTGCCTCAGGCTGTGAGAATTCTGTCTTTCTCAGCTCATTAAGGAGCATCCTTTACTGGGTGAAAATATTGTTTATCAGCAGATGTGCAGCTTAAGAGTTTTATGCATAAAAATTACTTGTTCAGACTTAGCAAAGCAGCTACATCTTGTGAAACATGATAGTCTTTGTTTGTATGTCAAACACTTTGTATTTGAGATCATGTCTCCTTCCTAAGACTGGCTGTAAATTGCAGCAATTGGGAAAGCCATCATGTCCCCGGGAGCAACCACTGCGGTTTAGTTGCTGAGCATGAAAAGTTCAGTATTATTTAATAGTCCAGATGCCTGAAATTCATGCAACCATGGCAGCACTCAGCTGGTAGCAAACTGTGAACTCTTCCTGGACCAGTATCAGAGCAGATTTCATAGCTTGCCTCTACTGCCTGTTAGACTATCTTGCTCTCAAGGAAGAATTAACACACAGAATATAGTTCCCTTACTTGGTCACTTAGAGTGGCAAAATAGTCCTTCACTATTAAGGGCTACTTATCTTTCTTTTAAGTAGAGGAAAAGGCAGAACTTTTTCTTCCTCAATGATATTTCAAGTTTACCTGGAAGAAAAACAGACCATTAAAGTTTAATAACTAGCATATGACTACTTGACAAGATACTGAAGCTAGTACAAAATCACCTGATAACTTTTTTAGACGAAGTCATTTAAGAGAATCAGATCTTCACGTAATTGTCTGGGCAGGATTAGCATTCCCGAGCACTTTGCTGAGGCTTATGAATCTTGGACAGCAGAGATTTTCCTAGGTTGTTTTTTCAAAAGTTCATACAAACATCAAGTGTTTTTCATTTAAAGTTCCTCCAGCTGCCTACAAAACTTTAGTTGCTTGAATACAAGGCCAGGGTTACATGGCTGGTGTTTTATTGTTCACTTAGCTCAAGTGGAAAATGGCTTAACCATATTAATCAAACATTCTAAACATACTTACCATCAGCCTGAGTTCAAATCTGGTCAGTTTTAGCCCAGAAACTTTGTTGGACAAGTTCTGAGACATGATCTTAAAATGGAAATTCCCATACTTAATAGTAGCATTCAACAAAGGTCTTTATTTCTGTGTTTATTATAAAACTCTATGGTAAACTATAGTCACTGAATAGATTAGTTAATTATGCTATCTTTTACACTCATATGATCATTTTCATAACACTCTCAAGTTACTTTTTCCAATTGGAACAAATTTCTTTCTGAAACTTATTCTTTTCTGTTGTTTAATAGCAACAACAGACCAGCAGGCCTCCTCTTTTGAAATGGAAATGTCTCAAGCTGGTTTCAGTGCTCATTATTCTCAGGTAAACAAATTGTTTGAAAGTAGAAGTTATTTTACAAAGTAGATTTCTGCTGGTGGTTCTATGAATTTGGAATAAGTGTTTCAGATTTTTTTTGTACAGTCCTGTTTGCTGTTGGAAGTTTTGGAGTGTCCTGTAATCCAGTTACCTTTTTTGTAAAGTGTATGTAAAGAACATTTATGAACAAGAAAAGCTTGAGAGAGTATGTATATACTTCACATGAACTCTAAACTTAGTGTTCCCATAACATTTTCTATCAGGAAAATAGCCTAAAAATATGTTAAGAAGGATTGAGTAAAAACGTTTTTACTAGAGCCCTTAGTGACAGAACAAGAGGCAATGTTTTAACTGGAAAGACAGTTCCAGAGCAGGGCCACAAAGATGACCAGAGGGCTGATACACCTATTCTGTGAAGACAGGCTGAGAGAGATGGGGTTATTTAGCTTGTATAAGAGAAGGCTCCAGGGACACCTTAGAGCAGCCTTCTAGTGTTTAGAGGGGGCTTATAAAAAGGAGGGAGAATTACTTTTTATATGGGTAGCTGGCAATAGGACAAGGGGGAACAGTTTTAAACTAAAGGAGCAAAGGTTTAGATTAGATGTTAGGAAGAAATTCTTTACATGGAGCAAAGTAAGGCACTGGAACAGCTTGTGCAGAGAAGCTGTGGATGCCCCACTCCTGGGGGTGCTCAAAGACAGGTTGAACAGGGCTCTGAACAAACTGGTCTAGTTAGTGGCATCCCTGCCATGGCAGTGGGGTTGGAACTGGATGATCTTTCAGGACATTTCTACCCAGGCCTTTCTGAGACCCTATGATTGTAGGATCCATACCATAATAGGAAAAGCAAGGAAGTGTAAATACACAGGAAGCATTACCCAAATGGGAGCATCCTGAACCATGAATGTCTAAAGATGATTCACATAGAGAAAAGGTGATTCACATAGGCTTTTTGTTTTACTCTCCTTGAGGATTGGGTCATGCTTGGAGCAGTTGGAGCATATGACTGGAATGGCACAGTGCTCATGGTGAAAGACACTGGTATTTCCATGCCAACTAATGACACCTTTCGTGACAGGCGTTCAGAAAGAAATGAACCTCTCGCAGCCTACCTTGGTAAGAGAAATAGCCCACATGCAGCACTTTTCAACAAATGCTACAAGACATCTCTCTCAAAGCTCATTCAGAAGGAGTGTGTTACAGAATATTTTATATGCCAGGAGCCTGGGAGCAAGTCTACTCTCTGATTTTTAAGTTCTTTTAAAAAAATAACTGCTACAACTAGAAAACAAGTCCAAACATAGATCTAAGTATATCTAGACTTTCCCAACAGAGATGTTTAATCTGTTCAAAGAAGATTTCAGATTCCTCTAGTACTGTTATCAAGTTTTTCTATCCCTTGATAGTTAAGAAGTCTTATACAATATTAAGTCTAAATATTGGCTTAAAGATAGGCTGTTTTCTGTCACTCAGTGGACAAAACCAGCAAGAACAACATCTTTTTTTTATAATCATTTTTTGCATATTGACAGGTTATTTTTCTACCAAAAAGCTTCAGTGGCCTTGCTCTCTCCTCTGGGTCTTGCTTTCTATACCTCATGCTTTTGTTTGCTCTGTTATCTCATTTAAGTTGTACTTCCATTGACGAAGAATCAATGCTAAAATATTTTAATGTTTTTCCCTAAGTACACTTTCTTCATTGCCAAATGCCTTTAGCTGTTGCATTTTATTACAACTCCAATATGGTAATGTAATTTTTAAATTAAGGTTATAAACACCCATAATACTTTCAACTCTTTCACAGTTTTAATTTCATTGCAAATTTTTCAAGTTTTCCTTCACCAAAGCTGTTAAACTGTTGTTAATATTAAACAGAACAGAGGTAGCTTCAAAATGCCCCCAGAATCACTTTTTCAAGACTCCATGAGTTTGACAGCAGGTTAGTGACAACTGTTCTTTGAAAGTCCATGGCAGTGGGGTTATGAACCATTCACTTTTCAACCATTCACTGTGTGAGAATGGCAAAGTGAACATGGCTCACCAGCCTGGGAACAGGTTTAATAACCCAGGGATGCTCCTCACTCTGAGACTGTAAAGGCCTTTTAATTAACTGCTATTGCTCTCTACCATTAATAGGGCTAAATATCTAGTGGTGGAATAAACCTTACAAAGGCTCTGAATCACAGCAAGTATTTCTGATGCACTCTGTGTGTATTGCATCTTGATTTCTTTCTGCTCCTTAGGATATACTGTGAATTCAGCACTGACACCTGGAGGTGTGCTGTACATAGCAGGGCAGCCACGATACAATCACACTGGCCAAGTTATCATTTATAAGATGGAAGGAAAAGAGGTGCAAGTGATTCAGAGATTAAATGGAGAACAAGTAAGTATGCATTCAAATTAACATACAAAAGGAATATAGCAGAAGAAATAACAATTGTTTCAAATGAAAACACATTAGAAGAGCACATAAAACTGGGAGTTGTAAGCAAGTTCAGAAGGAAAAGTTAGGCAGATCCTCTGGTATAATTAGCAATGCCAATTGGACTGTACAGTAGATACTTGGGAAATTTGTCTTTGAGGGTTAAATCTTCACTAGTGTCAAAGTGGTTGTTGCCATCTCTGTATGTGCAATTTTTTTCTGTCTGCTGAATGGAAGAGCATGTCACTGGCAGGAAAGAGTTTTGACAAGCAGGGTTCTGTGGAAGAGCATCTTCTGCAATAGACTGAAGTATTGAATAGTTGCTTGTTACAGTGGGTAGCAGCTCACTGAGAGCTATTGCTGTAGGAGGAAAAATCCCCACATAATTGCATAATTAAGGATGGTATTATTAAGATAATATTATGCTTATGAGAATTGAAAGACCTGCCTATTCTCATCTCCCCAGGCTGCAGTATCAGCTTCTCTCAGGAGCATTCAGGTTACCTAATTTTCATCTACAGCTGATGTCTGCAACTCAGCTAATCAATCAGTCAATCAATCACTCAATCAGACAAACATTTTCAAGTCAATGAACTAAAGTAGGTGTTAGGGAACTGGGCCTATTCAGCCTTGAGAAGAGACAGCTGAGAGGGGCCCTCATCAGTGTCTGTCAGTGTCTGCAGGGAGGGGTCAGAGGAGGGACCAGGCTCTGCTTGGTGGTGCTGAGCAATAGGAAAAGAGACAATGGGGCAATGAGTGGTGCACAGGAAGTTCCACCTGAACATGAGAAAGAAGGGCTTTACTTCATGGGTGACCACTTGAATGGATTGTCCAGAGAGATTTGGAGTTTCCCTCACTGGAGATATTCAAGAACCATCTGGATACAATCCTGTGCATCCTGTGTGGTCTGGGATGACCCTACTTCAGCAGGGAGGTTGGACCAGATGACCCACTGTGAGCCATTCTGTGATTCTGTGACTTTTAAGGTTTGAGATATCTGGACTACTTGAAGCATCTCTGTGAGAGGAGATGTATCTTGGACTAGAAGAGGCTGCTTGTCCTGTTAAGTGTAAAGGAAGGGAAGGATATCCTGCTTATCTGTGAAGTGAACATAATCAGATAAATCCTATAGCTTGTACTTGATCTATGAATGTATCTATCTCTTCACGTAGATTTTGTTCCTCTGAAAAAGATAACTTGAGAATTTTGGTGAGTGTCTGCACTGAGCTGTCTCAGCGCTTTTGTCCAAGCTTTTTTACTTGTTTTTTGAAAAGAAAACTAGCTTCCCCAAGATACTCTTATTCCAGTGCTGTCTTAAGAGGTTGTACTCCCCATAACAGGTAGAAAGCACCCTTTTATCCTTTCAGACTCAGAAGAGTTGAAAGCTGAGTGGCCCACTTGTTAATAAAAAAAAAATCAGACAACAAATGCTAAAACTGAAAACAATCTTCAAAGACAGACCAAAAAAAATCTAGCTAATAAAGAAAATTTATGCCTAGTGGTTAATACTTGTCATTGTTGCAAGCAAGAAGTAAGTCTCTGAAAAGGAAATGCAGTATGATGTTGCTGACTCTGGCTCTGATGTATGCTTTATGTTTTCCTACAGATTGGATCATACTTTGGGGGTGTTATTACCACAGTTGACATCGATAGGGACTCATTTACAGACCTTCTTCTTGTTGGAGCTCCTATGTATATGGGAACTGAGAAAGAAGAGCAAGGGAAAGTATATGTTTACAGTCTGAACAAGGTAAGGCAATGATTTTTATTGAACAGGAATGGAGCATGCTCTTTATTGCCTTCATATCCTTATTTTAAAGAAATACATTAATTTGAACTGGGGAAGATGACCTGTTGAAAATAGGGGAAGATGGTTTTGACAAATGAGATTATAATGCAACTTAATTTTAAACTCCGTTCTCAAACTCTTGTTTGAGAATGGAGTATATTATGTAGATGAGTACTATATCCTATAAGCTGAAGTTTGGCACAGATACAAATTTGTAGGATTACTTTTCTATCACTTTTTTTTTTGTTTTCATGGATTAGGGGACGACAAGGCTCATCCATCCTGAAAGTGTGATCCCTAGTGTCCTTGTGATTTGCTTAGCAACCTAGAGCTAAACCCCATATATCCAACAGCTTTTAAGTGTCTGACTAGATTGAGGATTATACTACATACACTTCACTTTATTAATTTGCTAAGTCTCTTCTTCCAGTGTCTGTGCATCCTCTCCTCTCCTCTCCTCTCCTCTCCTCTCCTCTCCTCTCTCCTCTCCTCTCCTCTCCTCTCCTCTCCTCTCCCCTTCCCCCCTCCTCCCCTTGTCCTGTACCATCATGTACTGTTATAACAATTATCAAAATATGTCTTAGCAATGATGGTTTCCTAAAATCCTATTTCAAGAGAAGGACCTGGAGAGACTGTATATTTTTGACAAGGAATTCTTACAGTCTCTACATGCATGTTGCCAAAACCATTGCCAAATTACTGGTGAATAGGATTAGTAAGAAAACAAGAATTCTATGTCCTCCAGTAGTGTGGGGTTTGAAATTTGTTTTTCCTATGCTTACTGTTATCCAGCTCCAAATAAAGGAGATGCAGTAACTGCTTGCTACTGCTTATTTCTGACATGGAATTCATGGGAAAGATTGGTTACATGCCCTAGTGTCTGTATGTTTTTGGTCCACGATACACTCTGGATCAGAATATATATGTTAGGCCACAGTGTATGTGTCTACTGGGGGCAAAATTCAGTCTGTGTAAAAAAAATGCTATCTTTTGTTCTGTAGTAACAATATTGCCATCTGTGTTTCATTAGAAACTTGGCTAACTTCTCAGATTAAGAGAATGCCTTTAGAAAAACTCTTTACACTCCCTAAAGAATGAAGTGGTTTACTTATAAGAGCATTCAAATATTGTTATTATACTGTGCTTTCCTCTGAACCTCTAATTTCAAGAAATATGCAGAAGCATCTAGAGGCAGAAGGAGAGGGAGCAAGAATGCTATTGCCACATGCTGCTCAGAAAGAACACTTGAGTTATAGTTGTAGAATCACAGTTTCTACAGCACACGTAATCACTAGGAATAGTTTGTAATTGTTCTGTTTAATTCATCCATTTGTCTTCTGGACAGGAGCTCTTAAAAGTCTGCATTGCTGAAATGTTGGCAGAAATTCACAGACTCTAAATCTCTTCCTCCACAGACAAAGTTTGAGTATCAGATGAGTCTTGAACCCGTAAAGCAAACGTGCTGCTCACCATTAAAACAGGATACCTGCAAAGTTCTTAAGAATGAGCCTTGTGGTGCCCGCTTTGGGACTGCCATTGCTGCAGTGAAGGACCTCAACCTGGATGGATACAATGACATTGTGATAGGCTCTCCCTTGGAAGATGACCACCGGGGAGCTGTTTATATTTACCATGGCCGTGGCAAAGCAATCAGTAAAAAATATTCACAGGTAGGAAGTAAAACTCCACAGGTTGCCAGCTACTCTAATGTATATGATGTTTATAATCCTGTCTTCCCAGCATAGAATGAGGCTGTGACTTGACCAGTTGTAACTTTTTTAAATTGCTCTATACTTTAAAACTCGTACTGATTTAACTGAATCTGAGTCTTAATATTGTTAAAGAATATACTCACATGCTTTTATTAGAAGCCTTCTGACATGCTCTGAACAGCCAGAAAAGCAGATATTTTGCAATCTGAAAATTTATAGTGTGTTCATCACCATGGTAACTGTTTTAGGGGTATTGTAATGAAAATTTAATATAGTTAAAGAGCCTAAACCCCATCTCACTGCCGTCAAATGCATCTTGACTGTTACAAAACCCTTCAAAGTGCACTGCATTAACCTCTTTATGCATTTCACAGCGTATTGCATCTGGTGGAGACGGGGAAAAAGTGAAATTTTTTGGCCAGTCTGTGCATGGAGAAATGGATTTAAACGATGACGGGTTGATTGATGTTACCATCGGAGGCCTTGGTGGGGCTGCCCTCTTCTGGTACGGAGAATCACAGCAACTGTCAGGACAGAAAAGGAAACTTTTGCTTGGATAGCAGTGTAACTTTGCATGCATGATTGTTTGGAATTTGTAAGGTTACTGGTTTCATCTCATGTTTTACATTTACATACACTGAATGCAAATATTCATCTTTTCACATCTCTCTAGAGGAATGAGCATTAAACTTAATGTACACCATTATAAATACAGGGATGTTATAGAAATCTTGCTAGCCTAGAAGGAAGAACTTGTCCTCCTAGACCACCTTCAAAATAGAGACTGACTCTACTTGTGGCATGTAAAATAGGAAAAAAACTGAATTTCTCTCTTTTTTACAGTATATTGCATATTTTTTTATTAACAATATCAAGAACAGGTTCAAATGTAAAGGGGTCACTAAGAAAACTGATTTTATTTCTTAGTAGGAAAACTGCAATTTGAGGCCCTACAAAAAATCTGTGAAATTAAACTAAGCCTTCTGCTTAACTGTCAATTCATTTTCTTTATATGAGTATGATTCAGATCTAGTAGTGAACAAAATAATTTTTAAGGGAGAAGACAAATAAACAATATGACATTAAATCCCTCATTTCTGAAACACAACTAAAATTATTTCTGTTTCTGGTAAGTAAATTGCTAACCCATCTCCTTGCTTTCTCTGTCCTGCTGTTTCACCTCATTCACTTGGTAGGTGATCAAGTTTGTCAAGGCTTGATATCATCCTCAAGCTCCCAGCTTCTTCTGCACTTCACCTAGTAGTTTCTTTCTATTACATGTGTAAACACAGTGTGATGTCCTTCACTGCATTGTTGAGACCAAAATTCTGAAGAAAGTTACTTTTCCAGCTAAATTTTTCGATGGTTTAGTACACTGACACGATGCATCTCATGGCCAAAAGGGAACTGAATCAGACCAAAGGATGAGACAGGAATGCATTGCAGAAATGAAGGACATTTAAAGTGAAACAAACTGGGGAGAAATATTAGCCTGTCTGCTCTCAACCTAAGAGATGGCTTGCTATCCTCCAGGTTATCTATAATATTATGTTTATCTGTGATACTCTCAAGGATAGAGAGTATCTGAAAATGGATCTAGCTCTGTAGAGTTGCTTAAATGCTTTTGGAAATATTTCACCTGGTATCTTTCCTGAAACAAGTACAGCACTGTGGAGAAATCCTGTGACTGTCTCCTCCATAATTCCTCTTTTTCTGATACTAAGTATAAGATATAAAGTTAATTACTCTTCTAGACCATCATGTTGTTCTTGTCCCCAATTCTTCAGGGGCTTTCCCTCCTGAGTAATAGCTGAGCTTTAAAAAAATGCTCTAGTGCTTTATAGGTTTTGGCTGCTGAGGACATTTCTTTGCCTCCTCTTTTTGTTGCTCACTTTTTGATTTTCTGTATGATGAGTTCTCTCTGTGATGGCACTTAACAGGCATGCAGTAATCTGCCTAAATGGAGAAAGGCAAATGCAGACTGAAAATGTGCCAGAGAAGTGCATTGCAACCACCAGTTGTTTTTATAGCATCACACATCCAAGACAGAAAACATGAAATAATAGATGGCCTCTTAATTGGCACAACATGGCCAAAGCTGCGTCAGCTACTGTACTGCAGCATGGTGCCATCAACATGTGCCACAGGAATCTCACTTCAATTGTGGATTTTATGCCTCTGTTATTTTCCAAAGAACATTAAGAATTTTTTTCTTTTTAGCTATAAACTTTTTGACAGTTGGGCTCAAATGATCTTAATGTCTTTTCCAACCTAAATGATTCCTATGTGATTCTATATCTGTATCTGAATGCTGCATATTTTGAGTTCATTCTTAAGTTTAAAAAAGTTGATGCTCTTATTTCCAAGCACTTTCTTTGTGTTTTTTTTAAGGTCTCGTGATGTGGCTGAAGTAAATGTTTCCATGCAATTTATACCTAAAAGCATCAATATCCAACAACAAAATTGCCAGATAAATATAAGAAAAACAATATGCATAGATGCCACAATTTGTTTTAAGACCAGATTAAAGTCAAAAGAAGATATATTTGAATCCAGTAAGTAGATAAGCACTAAACTATGGAAGCTTTAAGCTATAAAACTCCTATGCTTGCAGGCATTTATTAATTTAAAAATGGAATTCAGCTCTTCTAAATTCAGCGTTCAAAGCGCACCTAAGATATTTTGGGAAAAAAGAATTTGTAGAGGCAAAGTGCTTCATAATATTGATCTCAATCTCCTTTGCAGATCTGCAGTATTGGATTACCCTTGATGCACAAAGACAAATATCTCGAAGCTTGTTCACAGAAAGCCATGAGAGGAAAATGCAAAAAAATATAACTATCAAAGGGTCAGAATGTACAAAACATAACTTCTACATGTTGGCAAGTAAATCATTTAAAGTACTTTTCTCATGTTGACACTAGTGTAACCCAAGTATGTATTCCATTAATTGCAAACTGGACAACAAAATCTGTGTTCAGAATTAATCTTAAGAAGTGTGCATAAAATTTGTCTGAAACTTAGACTTATTTATTTGTACAGGTATTAATGATTTACTTTTATATGCAGTCTTTTTAGCTATGTCTCTGTGTCTGTCTTAAGAAAGAGCATACCTCACTTGGTGGAACCAAGCAGCTGTCATGGTTAGCAGTTCAGGTCCACTCAAAACTCAGCAGGACCATGTGAGAGAATTTCAGTTTGCATTTTGGTGCAATTCTTCCTAATAAAATAGAGTAAATAAAATTTTAGGTTTGGAATAGAGAGTATTTATTTGCTGCAAAACAGAAGCATAATTAGCCACTGTGAGTATGAATTTGCCCAGATTGTAGCTAATGTGTGGAGTGAATGGAGTTGCATACTGTAAGCACATTTAAAATGTTTAGTGACTTCACAGTTGTATCTTAATGCAAAACTAGTTTTTACTAGTAATTACGCAGAATTTTGTTCACCAAACAGCAGGCCTAAGTTTGACTTCACAAAAGGTGATGCTGCTGATGATGCTTATCTTACTGATCCTTTGAGCACAGCTTGAAGAGAAAAGTCTGTGAGTCAACAGTTGAGATATTCTTTAATGAAAGTCTGTGGGATATGCTCAGGCTATTTGAAATTTTGTGGTAAGATACATGAAAACCTTACTAAATATTTATAGGGAATACCTGGCACATTGAATGTTTCATCATTAACTGCAAGCATTCAGATGCTTCTCTAAAAGAATGGCAGCAGTGTGACAGGAAAATTTTTTACCTCAGCACTTTTTGGGTCTTTTTAACTTCCTTAGATACTAAAGTGAATTTCCATAACAGCAGTTTTGTTTTCCTTATGTTCTAGGATAAGCCTGATTTTCAGGACTCAGTAAAGGTTTTGCTGGAATTCAATTTTTCTGATCCAGAGAGTGGACCTGTTCTTGATAGCAACTTGCCAAATTCAATAGCAGAATATGTAAGTCAGAAAGATTCTGTATCAATAACCAATGTATTTAAGGTAAAAATTATAGCCCACCAAGAGCTGAAACTATTGCCCACAAATTGGCTGGAGAGGGGATGGGGGTCATTGAGCCTGTCCAGGAGATCTTTCCTCCAAATGAGTATTCAGGAATGAAAAGTTTGATTCAATGTGCTTGTGAACCATGCTGGGGTTTCAAAGCTGTCCATAGCTGACTGAAGATAGAAGAGAGTTACCAACAATTTTATTGTCAGGTTTTAGGTAGGTGGAGCAGAGTGTTATCCATTTACTTTGGTGGTGTTTGCCATCATTCACACTTTTATTAATGCCTCTTTTGGGAATCATTTAGAAGGGAATTATGAGAAAGCTTATATTTCACCCATGCCATTTACAAGATTTTGGCATGTTTAACTGGTTAATATTAGGGAAGACTTCTTTGATGATTAAACAGAAGGTCTTACATAAAATTAGATAATGCATTAAAATGCTAGTATTTGATAATAAATGTAATAAAATTGATAATAAACATATTATTTTTGCAGATTCCTTTCACAAAAGATTGTGGAGCCAAAAATAGATGCATTTCAGATCTTGTTCTGATTGTAAAAGCAAGCATAGCTGGAGACAGGTAACTGCACTGGGTTGAATGTATTGCTTGATATCTGTACAAAGTTTCTATGTGAATTATAAATTCTGCCGGGGCTTCCTTTCTAATTCAGAAACAAGATAGTCTGGAGACTGAAAGAAGTTTCTCTTTATGTTAAAAATAGCTTCAATAGTTGAGATGTCCAACATTCTTACTTTATTTTACAGCTCTTCTCCATTCATTGTGAAGTCACGCAATGATAAGTTCACCATCCAGCTCTCTGTGAAGAACAAAAAAGATAGCGCCTATAATACCAGAGTTTTGGTTCAGTATTCTCCAAATATTATTTTTGCTGGCATTGAGGTAGGATTTTTTTTTACATTATCACAATTATCATAACATATCATGCTAGAGAGATATGAGGAAGCCTTTTTATCAAACCTTAATTTGACTACTTGGGCATCATTCCACTTGTTTAAAAGAGATTTCCCAGGGCTGCTCTTCTTGCTTATGCTTCCAAAGGAGTGTATTTATTTTGACATGAGTGGACTCTTGCCTCACCCTGTCCAAAAAATACAGATGCAAATTTCACAATGGCACTTAGAAAAAGTGCCTGCCTCTTATACAAACATCAGCATTATGAATCACCTGTACATCTGTAGAGCCAGAAATGCCTTGTTCTTTACCAGTAGAACTCCTGAGCCTCTAGAATTCTCCTTTTGCACGTGTGTAGAAAAAGCATTGTCATGATAGGACAGGATATATCAGTGCCTGTGTCTACCTTACCTCAGATAGCATTTTCAAAGTGGCTGTTTTCCTTCTTGCCTCATCAGATATGGTACAAATACACCTCAGTTCAGATGGGAAGCATTTAGGGCAGTTTTTTTTCTGTCAGCAGTCCTGATGCTACACATTAGGAGAAGTCAGGGATCCATAGCACTGTTGCTGGTCCTATGGCAATAATTGATGGAGTATGAATGTGACTTTTATTGCTAAATTAAGAACACATTTACAAAATTTGAAAACTGTGTAATTACAGATATCTTGATTGCTAGACCCCATGAATAATTTGCATGATGTCCAGTAGGCATATAATTGTGACTGTTTCAAACACTGTCATTGGAAAGGCATAATAGCAAGTAATTGATATAAATGTGAATAGGTGAAAAACTCTCTTGCAGAATTTGTGGCTTCATATTTTTGTTCTAGTTCAGCTAAGCTTTGACACTCACAATATTTTGACAGTGAAAAGTGGCAGTGGAATATATGTTCAACAGCTCTGTGATGCTCAGTCAAAATTTTAAATGCTGTCACTGTCTTTTTCCCTTCAGGATATACAGAAAGATAGCTGTGAATCTAATCACAACATCACCTGTAAAGTGGGATATCCATTTCTAAAACCTGCAGAAGAGGTAAAAAGTCCCCTGCATGCAAGTTCTTCTTGCCCCATGTTATTCTAAAGGGCAGTCCACATCACCTCTGAAGTCCTTTTCTCTTGTGTTCATCCCAAAAACTCTGCATGCATGTTTCCCAAGGTATCCTTGATGTCAACTGCACAGAGCCAGATGGGAAACCATCAGATTTGCAGTAGGTGGGCAGTCAGATGTGGCATGTGAGATGTAGTAGATGCACATTACCATCCTTGACACTGTCAGAATGCAAGTGACATGCAAGTGGCTCACCTGGCCAGAAGTGTCTGTCTTGAGGCTGTCCACAGTCTGGAGCCTATAAGTTTAGTTATTTTGTATATAAAATGTAGTCCTTTGATTGAAGACAGAATAAGATGTTATGTGGAAGTGCTAACCCAGATCTGCCAAAATCAGGCATCCAGACTTCACCTCTGCTCAGTGGGGAATGAGAGGTCTTTCCAGCAAGTAGTCCACTTAAAATCAAACTCCATCTTGAACAGTTCTAGTGTTGGAATGGAGAGGGAGCTTTAATTAAACTAAGGCTTCGAAAAGCCATGCTTAGATCTTGGTCTTGAATTGGAAAATATCAATTTGCATGCAAATCAGACAATCTTTCCTGGCAGTTCCTTGTTTGCCCCTCTGTCATGCTCCAGGAGGATCATGAGAGATGCCTTCTCTCTTCTCTTCTTAAACTGCCTCCCACATAAATGTTCCAGCTTGTGTCTTGGACTTGTAGGGATAAAGTCAGCTGTTACTTCTTGCAGCCAAATAAATGTATTGTCCAATGTCTCTGTCCACAGTGTTCCATTCCCACCTTTACTGGATTTTTCACATTTTCGTTTCATGCTTTGCTTGTTAGCTTGTCTGTAGCTGTAAAACCCTAAATGTAGAAATTTCACACATTTCTTACCATTCAGAAATCAATTAATCTCTGATTCACTGATCAGCATCCCTAATATATTCCTTTCTAAAGCTGCTTTTTGTTTTAAATATTATATATAGGACTACTTTCTGTGGATCACTTTATAATAAAGATTTGTACACATAAAAGGAAAGATAAAAATCTGAGCTGAAAATTTCATGCAGTAACAAATAAGAAAACTTTTGCTTTGTATAAAATTACCCTTAAGTGTCAGATATGAGGAAGAACATTTGGGACAGTGTTCCTAAATTTTTTGTAATTCCAAGTTGTGATAGATTTGCCCTGATTATAATAACAATTAGATTTTTTTGATACCTAGTTGTCTCTCCTTTATTGACATTGTAAACATTTATTTTGGTATTCTAGGGGTTCTACTGTATATTAAATGATAATTCAGCAGTCTTCTACAGGCAGCTCATCTCCACTGCAATAGCCAGGCTTTAAAGCTTTTTTTTCCTTCTCATTAGACGGAAAAAAAGGTTTCGATAAATTTCTTGTAAGACCAATTGCTTTCAATTAAGAATTATATAGCCATGTGTTTCTTATACACTACATGAATTTTTTTCCTTGAGGAAAAAATTCATGTAGTGTATAATGTGTTTCTTATACACTACATGAATTTTTTTCCTTGAGGTTTGTGAAAATTTGAGGCTTCTGTTTAATAAGAGATAACTATTGGATTTCCTTCTTGGCTGGGGCAAATTCCAAATATTGGATTCATTCAGATGCATAGAAAACTGGTAAAATATGAATAAGGATTCCCTAGATAAAAGCAAAACTTTGTACATTTTTCATTATATCAGTCCCTGTTAGGATGGGCTTTTTTTTTCCTTTCAAAATGTGTAACGTATTTCTCTACACAGATTTCCTTCAAAATATCGTTCCAATTCAACGCCTCCTATCTCCTGGAAAATGCTACTATTCATGTATATGCAACAAGGTTAGTTGCAGCCTCTGCCTTCTGATTTTTATTTTTTTTTTTGAAAGCTCCACAGTTTTGTGTTTCATAGTAAAACACAAGTGGCTTCTGAGCTCACAGTTAAATTTTCTGTAGAGCTGGCACCCTTACAGATGTATTCAGTCCAGCAGTGGATTAAGTGGACTAAATAAATAGTTGATACTCTCTACAGCCTCAGAGTTACAAGTGAGTCATAATTTCTGGTTATTTCACCTTCAGCAAAGGTTTATTCTCCTAGAGAATTACTGCATACTTTAGCATGAATCACAGTTAACAAAAAGCTTTGCCTTCAAAGAGTAAGAGTATTGCAGAAGTTGTCCCTGATAGGGTAAAGGAATGCACATGCCCTCAGTGTTTGCTGTCCCTGCAAAATCCAGGGATAGTGTGGCTTTTAATTGATCTGTTTTCATTCAGTCACCTGCCATCTATAACTCTAACAAATATGTGTCTATGAGCTGAGGCTGGGGCAGGACTTAAATCATTACTTCTTGTAAAAGGTATTTTTAATTTATTTTTAGAAGACAGTACTTAACTGTAAATGAGTAGTATGCTCTCATACCCAGAGCTGTATGCATTTCATTTTCTAAGATCCCTTTCCACCAAGTGGTTGTGTTGTGTCTGCAACAGTCTGATCTGAGTGATGTATGTTGTTTTGTTTCAGTGACAGTGAAGAACCACCTGAGACCCTGAGTGACAACAGAGGACATGTTACAATTCCAGTAAAATATGAAGTAGGATTAATATTTGTAAGGTATTGACACTTCTCTGTACTTTACTTGCTAGCACAGTAAATTGCAGGTGTTCAAAGAATATGGTGTTGTTTTGTTTTTGAAATGTGCTCAGTATCTACAGGCAACAGCTTCAAAGCTCATAAAGCAGAAGCTCAGGCTTCAGTGAAAAGATAAGTCATGAAATAATGGAGCAGTTACTGTCCCTAAGTTGATGAAATTCCATTTTCTCAATTTAAATTCTGCAGTTTGCAAGTACAACAGCAGCTTTTGCTTGGTTCCTGTACTTTGCTATATTCATTCAAAGGCATTTCAGGAATGCCTGTGAATGAATATAGCATAAGAAGGAAGGAAGCATAAGAAAGCATAACATAAGAAAGCAAATACTTCCGACTTCCTGATGGCCATGGATCTCATCCATTATCACTATAATATTTCGTGGTGTGGTGTTTGATTTCCATCTTCAAAAATTAGCCTTAATTTTAGGTTCTTGGGTGTTTGCTTTTTTAATTTCAGACTTATACTTTAATGCAGGTCTTGTAGTGCATTTTATTTTCAGAAGCAGCCAGAATTCAGATAGATTCCATCCCTGAAAAGCATTCTGTGTATTATTGGTAAACAACATTTTGTGGTGTGCAGATGTAAATAATTAAGAAAATTTATTTTGTATGTATTTCATGGTTCACATCCAGACTTTGTTTGTCCTATAGGGAATAAGGCTGAATTTAGAATATGCTGGCTTTGTTCTGGTTTTGCTTGATTCTGTGTTTTACAGGATCCTGCCTGTTTCACATGTCAATGGCCAGGATAAGGGACTGCACACCTAGAATAAGGACAGCAAAATCAGACCCCAATGTATTAATTTTGGGAATAGTATTTTCTTTTTTAGTAGTTATATCTGAGAAAAGCATTCTAAATGTCCATGGTAAAAAGTGAGGCCTATTCAGGGAGCAGAGCAGTTGAATTTCAGTGGATGCAGCACTACATTCTTAATTGCAAGACCAGTCCTGAAATTCACAAAATAATAAAAAAAACCTATGTTATTAACTCCTAGGGGTTTTTATGACGTTTGTGTGCTTACTTTTTTGTGTGTTTTTTTAACCCACAGTGTTTTCAAAGAGCACCATGTTATAATTGCAGCAAATGAAACTGTCCCTACTGCGATTAACACAACAGAGCAGATCGGGGATGAAGTTACTCTGCATTATAGGGTAAGAAACAATTAAAAATGTATGACATAGGTACTGTCTTAATTTTTTTTTCCATTTGGTTTGAATTACTTAAATAGCAGGTATACAATACGTTAGACCCTCTACATGCATATTTTGTGCTTAAAACCTTTCCTTTTCCTTCCTTCCTTCCTTTGGAATACAGTGAGTTAGAAGGTCTCAGATGGTCTGTCCCCTGCAGAGTAGTTCTGGTGGGTTTTAGACCTGTCCTCACCTGGGAAAAGAGTGCATGCCCGGGTAAATGAGAACTTGGACTACCCCTGCTTCAGGTTAGAACAGCCATTTCCAAAATCCTGTTGAGTTTGTAATAGGTATATGCCATGCTCCAAGAACGTGGTCTTCCTGGTTGAATGGATTCTGCAAAGTAAAATCATGTGGGAAGGATATTTAATGGACTTTGCTCTTGAGAGATCTTTGCTGGACTACTACATCCAGCTCTAGAACTCCCAAAATAAGGACATGGACCTTCTGAAGTGGGTTCAGAGGAAGGCCTTAAAGATGATCACAGGGTTGGAGCACACCCCTGTGAGAACAGTCTGGAACAGTCAGGGCTATTCAACTTGTAGAACAGAAGGCTCTGTGGAGACTTCACTGGGACCTTCAAAAGAGGAGGAGAAGCAGTTTTGACAAGGACATGTAATCATAGGACAAGGGGGAATGGCTTTTAACTGAAATGGAGTTAGGTTTAGATTGGATATTAGCTGGTGAGGCACTGGAGAAGTTGGGGCTGCCTCATCCCTAGAAGTGTTCAAGGCCAGATTTGAGCAACATCTTCTAGTTGAAGGAAGTTGTCCCTACCCGTGGTAGGAGCTTGGAACTTCAGATGATCTTTAAGGTCTCTTCCAACCTAAACCAGTCCACAATGCTATGATTCTGTGACAAAAAGTTCAACCTAAAGTTGCAGCAAAACTGAATTTTTCTCTCTTGAGAGCATCCTTTTTCACAGTGTCAAATCCAAAACTGAACAAGGGTCCCATATAAAAGCATAAAAGTCTCTAAATCAGCTTCTATCTGTAAGAAATGGGTTATTGTAAAATTCCTGCTCTCACTAAATAGCAATGACAAAGGGGTTTTTTCTATTCTTTTAGGCCATTACAGTGTTTTTCTCAGCTACCCTGTCTTTTTGTCTACTGTGGATGTCTAAGGCATTATTCATCTAATTTGCCAATCTACATTTTCTGAGTCAAAAAAGCTGCTGGATTGCAGAGCATACCGTTTATGATCTTGTTAAGTAAAACTCATCTTTGCAAGCAGCTAATCACAAACAAGTAGCCAGGAGGAAAAAAGTTTAAAAGGCTCTTGAGCATTTATTAAGTTTGTCCACTTCAGAGATGATATCACCAATTCCCCTGCCAGCAGTTCCACCTAGGTGGTTACCCAATCCTCAACAACAGCAGGCTTTTCCCAAAAGAGCAGCTGCTTACAGATATGTCCTGTTGTCTTCTCAGAGAAAACAGGAGAGAGGAACAGGTGAGCACAAGAGCAATTACCTAAGCACACCTAAGGAGGAACCAGCAGGAGCCACCACTGATACAGTGGTTTCTCTCCCCTGTAAAGCACTTCTTGAATAACTAACTGTGGAAATGTAAAAATAAACAGAAGAAAATAAAAACACAGGAAAGGAAAAAATTCACAATCAAATTCCAACAAAATGAAAAAAGTACTAGTCAAAACATTTCTCTCTTTTTGTAGATTGAAAAAGGTGAACACTTTCCAATGCCAAACCTCACGCTGCAGATCTTATTTCCCAATGTAACAGCTGCCAAAAACACTCTTCTCTACCTTACTGCATTGTCACATTCCCAGGTAAGATAGCAATTTCTATTTTTATGATCAATTTAAATTTGAAATTTATATTTAAGGAACTGCAAATTGCAAACATTTGGGATTATGCATTGCTTTTAGTCTAAATAACAAGATACTGTTGGTTTAAAAGTATGTACAGAGGTGCATAAGACAGAGGGACAAATTTTCATAAAAGGAAACAAGCAGATTTAAAATGGTGTTTAACAATAACTGCACTGCAACAAGGCCAGTTTGTTATATTGCAAGTGTTGAGATGTCCAAACTCAGATGTAAGCCTCATATTGTCTTCATTGTCAGAAGTGCTTATTGCAAATGCTTGAATCCTGCTGTGTACATCAAGAGCCCAACCTCCTGTCACTTCTCTTCTTTTGGGCACTGAAATTAACTTTCATGCATGTCTGCTCTCCAGTCCTCTGGCTTCTTCCTTCTGTAGGGCACTGAGACTTCTTGAAGGGGATGGTAGGTCGTATGTTTCAAATGCTCTTCACTGCAGCCCTCATTTGAGTTTTTCCATTTCACTCCTCCAGTGCAACTGGCAGAGATCACAATTCCAACAAATTCCATTATCCTAGAGATGTAGATATTACAGCTAGAGCTATATCAATAACTACATGGCTGAAAAACCCATCTTTTGCTAAGTAGTGACCTAAATCTCCTTTTTTTTTCTTTCTTTCACTCAGAGACATATATGCATGAACCTCCCTGCTAATAATTTTACTTGGTTTTGCAGTGTTGCCCAACTGAAAAATAAACCAAATTATATGAATGAGGTTCACTTTAAAACAAAACAAATATCAAATGAGAAAAAGACCCCCATATTTAGAATAAAAAAAAAATTTGTGTCTTTTCTTGATTTCCTTTCCCCATTTATTGTCATTCCTAGTCAATCACCCCATTTGCCACATTTGCACGTAAACTCAGTAAATCTTGTTTTTTCTAACACAAATTTCATGTCCTGCTAGCTACACCTAGTGATAGTGGTGTGACAAAGTGCATTACAGAGGCTTTGTAATCCTTTTCATGCTTAGCAGTGTGAAAGTCAACGACCTGACTGAAAAAAATCAATTCCCCCACAGTGCTAAGACAACAAAGGATTTCCTAGCTACCTGTGGAGCAGTCACAGAGATCCATCAGTGCTCCAGCATCCGCTCCCCCTCCCTGGATGTTGCCAGTGAGGATTCTGCATCCTGCACTTAACCTGCCTGTCTGCTTGCTAGGGCAGAACCTCTGTGGTTTCCCATGCACAAGCTGTTTAGCTCATTTAATATCCAACTCCTGCTGGTTCACATAATGGTCATCTTGCAGGAAGCTCATGTTTGCTTGTACAGATGTTTAAGTAGCTGCATAGAGTTTAGGTTAAATTATTTCATAAATGTTTCATGTGCTGTTTGAATAATAATACTTCAATACATAGACATCTGAATTTCCTATTCTGCACTCTTGTAATATGCTATTTTATTTTAGTGGCTAGTAAACATTATAATTGTTATTAAATATTAAATATTATCAATGTTGACTTGTTTCCAGATAATTTATTGTAATAGATTGCATATCCAGACAATAAGAATATTATTTGTATTTCTGCTTACAGAATGCCATCTGCCAAAGTAGTTACCCTGTAGATCCCTTAAAGATTGGCACTGGGAAACCATTTGTGCTGTCAAAAATAAAAGAACCTACAAGGGATACAATTATGGTAAGCCTGTTCATAGAGTATATATTCACCCCAGACATTAATCCAGATCTTGGAGCTGAGTGCTTCTGAAAAACATGTATAAAAGCTGCTCTGAAAATGTATCATTTGGAAACTCACTTTGTTTTAATAACTTAGAAAACCTTTTTTTTATGTCAACTAGAGTTTGGTTTTATTTGGCTGCAAAACTTGATGTGGAACTGAATTTGGATAGTTTGGGGTTTAATTTAAAAAATATGTAAATGGCAGTAGCACATTTGACAGCTGAATTAATCATTAATGTCTATGTTTCCATTGTAATTAATAAATAGTAATATTTTAAATGCTTCTTATCTCCCTTTCAGCTTCTTTAGACATCCGGTAGACCTGGCAGATATTCCATGCAAACTGTAATTGATGACCCCATTTGGAAAGGACTAGCCCTTCACATTTAGATAAAAGAGTTACAAAGGGATTTTGATGCTGTAATTATATTAGCATGTCAGGGGAAAGGTGTCCTCAGCACAGAGGTGCAAATGGAGTTTCTGGTGCAAATGAAACCGTGTCATGGGAAGAGTATCTTGCCATGCTTATCATTGTCCTTCACAGAGGTGAAAACATAATCCTGCTGTACTCCCAGCTAGCAAGTGATACTAGGAAGTAAAGCTACTTGAATTTTCACACACACATATTTCCCTGCTTGAGAGATTCAGGTGTCCCAAGATTTGAAAACACTTCAGCAGAGCCATAGCTGTGTTGGTAGAAAAACACTTGCTGTTACAAGCTGTGCCTCCCTTAGAAGTTCTGTGATGCCTTTTGCTCCATAGTTCCAGCAACAGAGTTTCCTCAGGGCTTGCCAGCCTGCAAAAACTGAGTCTATTCTAGCACAGCACGAATATCTCAACCTGTTTTATATACTGCAGTGTCATTTTTACATAAAAAGCTACAGTAATTAATACCTGTTTATTATTGGTGTCATAGCAAGTGATCTGTATATATGGTAGTTTACATGGTTTTATTTTAATGATAGTGAAAAGTCTCTTCCTATTACCTCATGCTGGTCCCTTTTAAACAGGACTGTGATACATACAGCTGTGCCTCTATTAATTGTGCCCTGGTCCCATCTGACATATATCAAGTGAATGTTTCATTGAGAGTATGGAAGCCTACCATCATAAAAGTAAGTAAATCCTGTTTGTATTCAGAATACTTTTGGGTTTGAGAAACTTAAGCCAGTGTTTCTGATGTCTGTTAAAATTGTGTCTTTCATTTTCTTAAATGTCCCCTCTAGTATTTGAAGTAGTTTCTTCTGCTATTTTAAAATTTCCTTAAAACTGTGTCACATGCACTTTCTTATCCTTAAAGTAAGTACTTATAATTTAGCAGGAGTTTAAACCATGGTAAGAAGACACCCCTTACTTATTCTGTATTGATGGTCCCTTTTTAATAGCTATTACTATAGCATCCACAAAGTCTAATCAAGCAGATATAAGAAGGAGCACATATTTTTTAAGTAAGTCTTAATCTGTGGAGATTTCTCAACTCTAGGAAGAATTTTTTGATAAAAAAAAAAAAGACATTAGTATTCCAGGATTAATTAATATTCTTTTGAAATCTCTGCTATCTGCCCTTTCAAAGCAGTATTGCTGTCTTGCAAGCAATAATGTGTGTGCTGGAGGAGTTTCATGAGCAGTTTCACTGACTTTCATGTTTTTCAGCATCCCCCAAAGCATTAAGTTTTTCCTTCACCCTTTTCATTGCTACAAAGCTTTCTACTAAAAATACCTACATGTAAACCATAGTAACTACTCTCTTCTTTCAGGCCAGTATTCACAGCTTAACCCTTGTTGTGAAAGCATTACTTAGGAGTGAGAACTCATCACTGATTTTGAGAAATGACCATCAAAAACTGGAGGTAGGAATGTGACAATTGATGTATTTGCTCTTCACAGAATTTGTTGTGCTATGGAATAATTCTTTTTCATCCATTACTAATGAACTGATTGTTACCTTTAGAAATGCATTATCCTAAACAGAAGTGATTTCGTATTACAGTAGAAATGTCAGAATTAGTCAGAAAATAACACCAAAAGCCCAGTACCCACCAATGTAGTTAGGTAAAGATAAGTACTATCTGATTTTTTTCTACTTACTGTAATATAAATACTTCCTGCAGCTATGTAAATTTAAAATATAATTATAATTCTTTTAAGGAATCAATAGTATTTGAAAATTGTTCTGTATCAATTCGAATTGATCATACTTTGTATTTTCTTTACTATTTCCTTATTTATTCTTTCCTTATACTTTGTTACCCAGGATATATATTTGAAACAGGATCTTCTATTTTTCAGAAGTTCATTATGATTTTCTTAGATAAGGAAATATATAACATGATAGTAGTGGCATCAGATATAAAGATAAATGTCTTAAATTTTGTTAGAGGTATTATTCATCTTTTTACTGCTTTCAATTCCATGCATTTATAGTGTTTAAACATTGGTCTTTTGTGATAATTTGTACATGAAGGAGCTTATTTACTACAATGTCTATTTTTTTAAGCAAAAGTCTTATTATGAGTTCTTATTGTTAATACTCCAAAATTTAGAAAAGTAATATTCAATGTGAACTACATCTTATAAAATATTTTAAAAATATTTTTGAAAATGCAAAAATCAGTGGTCCATTGTTAGCTAGCTTTGAATCTAGAAATTTCTTTTAAGTGATAGATTAAAATTCAGTCCAGGAGTAAAAAGACAGCTGAGAGGCTTGCAGATAATGAGAGACAAAGAATTTCAGATTTACCTTTTTTAGGGACATAATTTCATGCCTAGTGTTCAGTTCTTCAATGCTTTTTTTTTTTTTTTAACTATAAAGTTGGTCTCTAATAAATTCTTTAGTTAATTCAAACTCCTACATGGTCACATTTATTAAAAGTGAATATTACTTGTTTCTGTTGGGTTTACACCAGACATGCCATGTTTGAAATCAAGTTAATGTCTACACAGGCTTTTACACTTATGCTTACCTCCATCTTTCAGGAAGGCTGGCACTGAGTGAGGAAGAGTGTACTGAAGAAACTCCTTAGCTTATTCTTCCACTGCTCATGATTTTGGTCCTGTGTCCTTTAAAATAATGATTACTGACTTGTATCAGGACCACTCTCATAAATGAATGCACTTACAAAAATGCAAAGTATTGTGTAAATACAGCCTTTCATGGTGGAGATTATTTTCTTAATTCCCTCCTACTAATTCCTGTAGGTAAAATGAAGTGGTAGTACCCTGGGAAATCACTGCATATTTATTAATAGCTGCTGCTGTTTTGATATTTTGGAAGGACACATTATTTATTGCTTATGTTCTGGACACTTTGCAGACCATGATCAAGATTTCCAAAGAACACCCACCAGGTACAGTCCCCTTGTGGGTTATCCTCCTGAGTATCTTCGCTGGACTCTTGATTCTCGCACTGCTTATATTTGCTCTGTGGAAGGTAAGCTGCACTTCCTTGTCTTCAGGAGCCTAAACAAATATGCTCAAATTCTCCACCATTTCTTTCTCATAACTAGAACCTCACAGACAATAATTTTATCTAATAAGTAGTGGGAAATCTTGAAGAAATAGAAGATAAGTAATTACACTGCATTTTTCTGATGTGGAGCGAGCGGTGCTACCTGATTGAAACCGATATTGCCATTATGTTAGGGAAAGAAAAAGAAGATATTTTAGTACAAGTAAGGGTTTATTAAGGAATTTTTCTATCAGCTTTGGCTGTGACCTTTGTTAACTAGTTTTTTTTTCTGTTGTGCAAGAGATGCTAGGCCCTGTGGTGTAAGTCTTGCCACAAGTGGGCACTCTTCTCCAGGCTAAATATTTTGTTCATATTTAAGTTAGAAAGTTACAGCTTGTAAAGTTCAACATGCATAATCTCTTGAAAATTTTTACATTATAAAATAAAATATTATCTAGTCAACTAAGTAACAAATATTACTATTAAGCAATTTAACCCTTGACAATATGTGAGCAAAACAATGATTCAGCAATCACTCTACTCTGTATTAACTGTATTTAGTTTTTCCATTCCAGGAAAAACAAGTGTTGTGATAAAATATTCATTGATGTGTTACAGCAGTGCAAGGATTACAATAGTAGTAAGAACCAACACATTAATGTAACCAGTATGGTTTGTATGCTTTGTGCAGTTCGTAGTAATGTTTTTTTTTCTTTTCTTCAGGCTGGATTTTTCAAAAGGCCATTAAAGAAGAAAATGGAGAAATGAAAAAAAAAAAAAAAAAGCAGAAATTTTTGCTCAGGTCTGCCTCCAAAATGTTACTGTAAAATTATGAACTTATATGCCATGGTTACAATGCTTTCCAAGTGCTGGTGCATGAAAAAAAACAAGAAACAGAAAAACAAGAAAATCAAGAAGACATGCAAAGAAATTATGAAAAAAAAGAATGAACAGCCTTGCAGCATTTTGTGATCTTCAAGAATGTACCTTTAAGCGTTGCTCATTTTTGGAGAGTAACTGAGTTCAAAGATTCTAATGTTTTTGAATATGGAAAGTTTGTAGTCATATTTTTATATACCTATGTATGTGGAATCATTTTTCATTCCAAATTACACAACAGGTCAGCTTGTATGTAGCAATCTGAATCTTTTTATCACTTCATGATTTTCAAAAAGAAAATGCATAATTTTCAAAATTCCCTCCTAATGTCAGTTCTGTGGAAGCAAATTCTCAATTCACAAGGCAGAGCATGTAAACTTTGAGAATGCACCAAATACTGTGTGATAGCTGATGCAATCGCAACTCAGAAGACAGAAGCACCTCCAGAATATTGGGTGAAAATTACTGAAATACCATGGATTTCTCTTTCTGCTCATTTTAGCATGTCCAGCTGAATGAAGGATACTCCAAGAAAGAGATTTTTATGGTCAAGGACCATAAAGGGTTGATCCATTAAATCACATAACTGTTTGAACTTGAAATATATTTTTGGCAGGCCTAAAAACGCGCAAATCTTTCAAGCCCATCTGATTGCACACTGTACTCACATGCAGGGGCATAATTTTATCTGCAAATTGAAATGTCCATATTTATGCAGAAAATGTTTAGAGGCACCCTGAAAGTTTGACTCTTGCTGTATATCTTGGAGTAGCCAGCAGGGTGCTTCATAAACTGTCACTGTAAATTTCTTGTGTAGCTATTTAATCCAATGAATTTAAAGTGTATAAAATGGAAATTATCAAAAGAGCACAGATAGGAAATTCAGCACTGGCAAGCTTCTTCTAGTATTATAAATCACAGCTCATCTTTATTGCTTAGGAATTTAAGAAGTGATGAAGAATTTGCATACTAAATAAGCACTTAAAAAATGATGTTTATTTTGTGTCAAAGATTAAAAGTTTATATGAGAATACACTGAAATGTAGATAGCAAAAGGTTTCTTTAAGAAATTTTTTCTTTCTATTAGATCATTCAGTTTCTTCCTTTCTTTCATGCACTTGTCTTCCTCCCATGAGGATCTCTCTCTGAGGCTCATGGCTGTGCCACGACCTTGAGAGCTTCCTGTGTTTCTTGGAGCCACATGAAATTAACAGGAGAAAAAGGATACATGCTGGCAAAGTGTAATGCTGCCTCAGCGTGACTCAGTATTGATTGCCAGTAGATCAGAAAATGCTGAGGAGGTGTTCTAAGTTCTGTAAGACATACTTGTTGGCAGAAAAGCTTTGCCTTGCTAAGGAAGCCAGGAAAATTTGTTCCTCCTCTTGGGACAAATATCACTGAAAAAAAAAAAAAAAAAAGTAGTTCTCCAAAATGCTTTTGCTTATCACTGTCTTTATAGTAATAGCTTAAAAAAGAGTAATAAATTTTATAAACACTTATTTTTTCAAGAAGACAATATAGATTGGGTTGAACATGCTGACAAGTAAAACTCTCCAAGTGTGCCAGAAGGTGTTTCAGTGCTTGAAAGGTGCTGTCCCTCTTCAGTACCTTTTATTTAGTTCCTAAGTTAGAGAAAGTAGCTATTGGGAAAGGCTGACTTCTGTGAATGCAACAAGTAGGATTGAGTTTGAAAGTGTTGGCAGTTTCTCCTTGTGTCTGTGGGAAAGGTGGTTATTTCATAGCAGCAGTCTGCTAAGGTAGCAGTATGACTCAGAGGAGAGGGCAGAGCCTCCGTGGGAACACTGTGGGTGGCTGTGCTTTGCAGAGCCTGGGAGATCTGCTGAGGCAGTGGGACATGGTTGCTGTGCTCATCTGGACAGCTGGAAGGGCCCCCTGCCTGAAGGGGGTCTCAGCACAGAACACATGAATGGAAGCAAAAAAGTGACATAGAGCAATTGTGGATAGAAACCCTGCTTCATTCATTGTGAAAGAAACCAAAAATCTATTTGTTAAACTATGAAGATAAATTAATACAGTAGTGATTTTAGTTCCAAGTAAGACATAGGTTTTACTTTAGGAAAATGTATTATTTTGCCCATTTGTTTGAAAGAATTAAATAGCACTTGTTTCCATAGCACTTGAACACATTGGAATTGCAATTTTTTTCTCACAGTATCTCTGAAAAGGCATAGCAGTGTTGTTAAGTTCTAATGAGTTTGTAAAGGACCAGAATTTTGAAGGAATTGTGACTCACCTATGCACACGTAGGAAGTCTATGGTAGAAGAGGAAATACTTGTATTTATTATTATTCATTCAGTTTGTTAACAATGAGGTCATTTTTCCTGGCCTTATAAAATTACTCACAAGTTGTGCAAGACACACGTAATTCTTATGCAGCATACTTTTAAGTCTTTCACTCTTTAGTTATGATAAGCTGTTAACCAGAGCTTTTCATTTTTCCCATGACATTTCATATCTTATTTTAAAGCATAAGCCTAACTGAAAAATATATAAGTCAAAAGAACAGTCTATTTCCCTAGATGAAGGCTAAGCAAAAATAAATCAATAGTATTTATCAATGTAGAGTATGTTTAAGATCAGTGTTTCATTTTAGACTTTCTTTGCACTGTAAAAACAGTAATAAGCTTCGTATAACCACACTGCTTTCCTTTTTCATGCTGCTTTCTCTCTTTTCACATTTGTCCTATTATCTTGTTTTCAACTATAATATCTATTTAAATGATAAGTATACATACATACATGCAAGTATGTCAAGGGGATAGCACTATAGCACATTATTCTTACACGATTCTTAGCAATTAGTAAATTCCTTATTTTTATCCATACTAGCCTTTCCACACAGCACTGGAAGAGCAGTATTTTACTGCTTTTCATGATATACAAGAGAAAAACCTACTGAAAGCAATATTGCATATATCAGGAACATCTCACTTAAATTTGGCAGGCACTAAAGGTACCAGACCCTAATTTTACAACATACGACCAGTTTTATTCCTAAAAATAGACACATTTGGGTTGTAATGTGATTCTAATAACTATGAAGATAAATATTTTTTATTGAAGCAAATTTGTGTAAAAGTTAATAATAAATTGGGTGTGTAACCAGAGATTAGGCAACTAAAGGATTCTGGCCCACCCATCTCAGTTCCTAACTTCAGCCCTGAAGTAGGTAATTTAGTGGGAATGGACAAGCTACTTTTCTATAGGGCAGGGATTTTCTGCACACTTCTGCCTCAATATCAGGTTGTTCTAGAGGTTGCTGATCCCATACATGAATTTAGAAGTCTTAGGAAATAGCACCTGCATTAGAGCAATCTTGAGCAGCTGCTTGTGCTCTGTGGGCAGTTCCTTTGCTTGTCTGGTTTCACTCTAAGTCATTGCTATGAGCCATTACTACAGACACAACCCACATACCCTGACCCCTTACCTGAGCCCTTTAGTACATTTCCTGTGCTGAATCATTTTGAGCACAGTGTTCCTCTTTTTCAGAGCTTGAGTCAGGGGAATCCACCCTAAACTGAAGCCAAGGGTTTTCATCTCACCTGGAACCAAGAGGCTGGAGTTAGGGTCATATTCATCTAATTAATTCTGTTTAACCTAGTTGATTAATGTCTTTAATTGCCTATTGTATAGATGATGACCCATTCAAAAATAAAAGCAGATAAGATAATCAGAATGTACTCCTCTTAACTGTACCACGTAACAGGAATAAACGGGGATTTACATACTTTTTTAAGAAAACCACAACATTCTGCACAGCATTTTCTTTTTCCTGTAAAAGTATCCCATGTGCTTTATTGATTAAAAAAGAAATTAAGAGTCTAACAAGTCTCCTGTGTAGTTTGTTTTTTTTTTATTGATATAAGAATAATATTAAGTCATCTCAGTACCTAAAACCAGATTCATCTATCTGTCAATAGAAAGGCACTATAGAAACAAGCATTCTTGCACAGCATAACATCCAGGAAAGCTTATGTGGTCAAGCTTTCAGAAACATTGTCATTAGATTCATAGACTTTGTGCTTATACCCATGTTTGAAACCTTTTTAGAAGATCATATGAGTTCCTGGCACAGAGTTGTTTCCATGACACTAAATAGAAGTTGAAAGTCATATTCATTCATTCATCTAACCATTCTTCCTGTCCAGTGATTCCTCTGTACAACTTATTTCTGTAACCCAAATAGTTTATGGTCTTGCATAATTATAAATAATTCTCATTATCATCCTAAGTTTGTATCAAAATTTCCTAGAAGACAAAGATTATACCTTTTATATCACTGTTAACTTTTAGAAAACATTACAAAATATGTAATAACTGTTCTCTCATTGAAGACTTTGATGCTGAATCACAGTTCTCTAAGAGCAACATCCTGTCTAGTCATGGGGGAGTGCTTACCAAATTTACTACTCTGTATGTATCTGATCATTAAGGGTTTGCTGGACCTTGCTCATGGGAGCATTTCAATGAAAATCGGGGGGGGAAAATCCATTTCTAGCTTTGTTTGGTTGGTTTAAATTGCTTTTCACTGTAATTAATGAATAACCAGAATCACTTTCTCACAGCAAGAACTGTAATGTAATGTGTGGTTTTCACAGAACTGGATTATAATTCATCACGCTTATCAGAAGCAGGCCTTAGCACTTCACAATTCAGAGATAATACCAGAGACAATAATTTCATGCAGTGGGTGTGGTTTGAGCCCTGTAAAAATAAAGTCATAAAGACTAAAGTGCTGATGAAGTTTTAGTAACAACTGGCTGATACCACAGTTTAGACAGCACAACTGGATTCTGCTTTAAAAAGTGGATGATAAAATGAGCTATCATCAGTGAAGTCATGTTCTAGTTAGAAAGACTAAGGGCTGACACCTCAGAGATATTGGATTCTGTCCATTCAATTTTAAAAAGTGAAAGACCTCAGAAAGACAGATTTTGATTCTGACTCTAGCACAGTGAGGCATAGAGCTACTTTACTGCTTTTCCCTGCTCATGCTCTTACCCTTCTGCCCTTCTTTTCTCAGTTTCTGAGCATTCTTAGAAAGGACAGACATTCCTCAAGGGCTCACTGAATGTTGCATCTCCTGGGGATTTTCAAAGAAATGGGATAGGAAGCATAAGTATTCAAAGTAGATTGACTTACAAATCCAGCAAGCCAGTTGTCTTGGCACACTTGGTCCATCCCCTTCACCCACTCACTTTCAGTGGTGGTGAAATCACATTTTTTGGTTATGGTTCAGCTTGATTTGATACTAGAAGTTAATATTTATTGCAAAGCTTCACATATCTGGTTCAGTATTACATATGTTCCTTAAGATTTATTCATGTTCAGGGTATTGTTATTCTTCCTGGGGTAAAGGAATAGAATCTCTTTCTCTAGAGAAAGTTTCTTCGTATTATTTTCCATTACAATACATTTTCACTCCATCAAAATGGTTAAGATTAAAAACAGAGGATATCCTCCATTTTCCCTGAAGAGCGTTTGAAGTTCAGCAATTCTGTGACACTAGACATAGTCTGAAAAATGTAAATTACTTTCTATCATTTTGGAGAACACACAGACAAATCTTTCTCAGTTTTCTCTTCTCATGATCCAACAAATAGCCATTAATAGCTCACTTGCTGGAATGCCAGCTCATAAAATCTCAGTGACAAAACCCTATTACTCTGGCCTTACCCATTTTACACTGTGCCAGAATAGATGCTATTGCATCTCAAAATCTTTAAGGTTCAGGTAAAATTTCCAATGACCCTGTTAGCAAAAAAAAAAAAAAAAAAAAAAAAAAAAAAAA
>VZRH01005099.1:1219828-1275158 GCA_013397555.1 Urocynchramus pylzowi | reverse complement strand
AAAAAAAAAAAATCAATATTGAAAAGGTTCCAATAACTGGATGCAAACACGTTTGCCTGGTGTCTTACCAGTACTGGCTCTTCCAGAGTTAGCAAAGAGGGGAAATTTTTTCTAGGGCAGACGAGATGACAGCATGAAAACACAGAAACCATGGCTCCTGTCTGCAGTCATTTGCATTGACTGAAACAAGCACACGTGAAAATTCAACAAACCTATTAAACAGGAAAATATCAACAAACAGCCAGATCATGGTGCTACTGCCAGATTTCTTTGTGGCTTTAGATGTCACACATGCTGACCAGGTCAATATGTGCTATTTGATCAAGGAGGACTTTCTATCTTCATTTGATGGAGAAACATTGGAAAATTAGTTCCAAAAAACTGCATGCATTGTTTTTCATGCTCATAACACAGCCTAATGGCTCTCAATCCATGCTCTGCTTCCCAAGTCATGCCTACTGCTCAGTAGGAACATCCCTCCCTTTTAGCACCTAAACCACAGCTGTACCACTTGCTTTTGTTAGAGATAATTCTGTCAAATAATAAAATCGTTAATGGGTAGAAATATGCATTCATGCAGGGATTATTCACACTTTATCATGAGGTGATATCAAGCACTATAGGAGTGAATGACAAGAAATAGGCTTCTGAAATACAGAGCCCTCCATAAATATACCATTTTTATTGACAACCCATCTTTTAACCCTAATAGTAATGGAAGAAATCCAATAAATGAAACATTTACTGCATAACTTGCCTTATTTTTGGGTGGTGTCTGATTCCTTTCTAGCTGTCTCTAGAAGATGTTTTTAGCCTAATTTGCTCCCTAGAAATTTCACTCGCTAGAGTTATACATCTATGACGTTTTATTGCCTGAAGCCAAGTCTGAATAAGAACTTTCTTAAGATATACTTATCCTAATGTCAGTCTACAAGAACTGGGCTGCTTTAGTTTGATTTATTTGTGCAGCAGAGATATGGTGCACTTATATAGCTGGCCATGGCCTCAGACTGTATCTAATACCCAAACACAAACAAGTGAAACTAGCAAGTTTAGCCATGGTTAGTTACAAGTAGACACTTTTAAACTAATCGCCTTAGATTTGTATTTAGATGTCTCTGTTTTCCAAAACAACCAGAGCAGTAGACCATTGCAAAACACTCTCATTTCACAGGAAGGGTGAGTGTAGGTGTCTATAATGTCTGTATATGGTCACAGGCACACACTAAGCACTGGCCAGATGCAGTATGCTTCGAATGTCTAAAGAATACAGGTTGGCATGTAAGGACCAGGAGCACAGAGGTCACTGGCTGAGATTGCAGACCACTGCCTGGCTGGTTCCCTGGGCTCTTTCTTCTGCCTGTTGCCTCTAGCACCCACTTGTGCAGTCAGTCAGTCAGTGCTTTGGAGCAAGAGTCTTCTTTTTCTTGGTGGTTTTGCTGGATCCTCACCAGAATTTGTGCATGTTATGGTGATGCAGACAATACAGTGATAATAATTTGGCTTGCATTAAGGCAGCATCAGTGAGGGTGGTCTTGTAGGTGAACCATGGCTGAGAGCAGATGGTGGTCAGCAAGGAGCCCAGCAAGCTGAAAGCCCTGAGCCTGCCCTCGGCCAGAAAGGACTGCCCTTTCAACTGACACACAGTAATTAGCTGCGTGTGCATTTGTAGTCTGTTGCAATATGAGGTAAAAGGGATTAGTTTTGCAATGGTCTAGGAACATGAATATGTGCCAGCTGCATTCCAGCTGTAGGGATTCTGGCTGATGGATGACAATAGTCAGCACAGGGGTAGTAACTTCTTAAAACAATCAAGTTTAACAGCATAAGATTATTTGATTGTACCAAGCAATCACAGACCACTCGTGTTGGAAGGACGTGAAGACGCCTTCACTCCAGCCTCCTGCTCAAAACATGTTTTAGCTCTGAATTAGACCCAGTTCTTGAGGGATTTGTCCAGTCAGGTTTCAAAAGCCTTCAAGGACAGAAATGAGACAACTATGAGTTAGGACTTTGCGTTTATTCTTTCTGAATTTCATAATGTTCCTGTTGGCTCATTCCTCCAGCCTCTCCAGGTCCCAGTGGACAGCAGCTCTGCCCTACAGCATATTAATTGGACCGTCCAATTGGATGTCCTCTGCAAATGTTGTGAGACCTCCTCCAGGTAATTGATGCAAATGCCAAAGAGGACAGGGCCTGGGATAGGCCCCTTCAGTATTGCACCTGCCATTGATAACCAGGGCTTCAGGCCTTGATCACCATTCTCTGGGTTTGGTCATCCTAACAGTCTTGTGTGCTTCCAATTGTCTGCCTAGTCAGACGGTAATGTCCTAACTTGGGTGCCGAAGTTTCTTCTCCTGAAGCCTCAGGTTTGTGCTCTGCTGCTTGTCTTCTTCACTCCTGTAACATTTGTGGCTCCTTGTAGTCACTACAGCCACAGCTGCTGTTGTTTATCACATCCCTGTCCAATCTTTCTTTGCTTGTGAGTAGCAGATCCAGGAGACAATCATCCACCTTTTGGCCATCTACCATCTGTGTTACGAAGTTTTCCTCAACAAACTCCAGAGGCTTTCCAATCCTATTCCATCCCACTGTTTTGATCTTTCAGCTGAAGTCAGAGAGGTAAAATTTTCCCAGTAGCACTGTGGACTGTTATCTGGAGACTTCTAATTGTGTAAAGACATGATTGACTTTGCCACCTTAATCAGATGATCTGTAACAAACCCATCACAGTGTTACCCTTACTGATTTGCCCTCAAGCTCCCAATCAGCCTGCCCCTGTCTCCTGTTTCTGTATATTTGTCTCCTCTTTCCATGTATTTGTGCTGCTCCTTCACATAGATTCTCATGTATTTGTACTCCTCAGAGCTCAGGCAAGTCAGTGCATTCCCTTGTGCCTCAGTTTTTTCTCCAAATCAGTCCACTCAGATTTCATGCTCTCTAGTGTACCACTGTCCCTGGCACCATGTTTTTCTGTCCCAGATACCTCAGATCTTCAGAGCAGCCTATGGCCACCATCCTAAATGCAGTCAGTAGGGAGGTCATTTTGGGCTAAGACAGGAAGTTTTAATTTAGGCTAGGAAGTGAATGAGTACTGCATTTCCTGCAAGGCCAGAGTTAAACACCCAGCCCAAAGCCCAGGAAGGTCTGCAGGCTGGAACCACATGTCCATGTGAAGTGCACTCCTCTCAGGAGCCACCAAAGGCAGATTTTCATTTTACAGAAAACTACAGGAATGTAGGGGTTTTCCTCTACAGAAGTAGTTGTTACCAGTATTTTGCACAGAGCCACCTCTATGGCACTGCATGTGCAAACAAGCTCCTGACACTTGGAGCTTACAATCGTATTAATTAATAGTTGATCTATTAATTCATAAACAAAGTAAAAGGGTTCTCAGGAAAATCCTTCTTAACTTTCTTGAAAGTATTTCAATAGCTTGATCAGGCCATTTATAATAGAGATATTTACTGTATTTTACTATTTCCTAATAAATAATTTTCTGATTAATAATTCTGCTTTAAAACTTGTTTTGGTCTTTCCTTTTCTTCCTCCAGCTCCTGAAGCATATGTCTTCCTTTTTTTCTTCCTCATTTGGCAAAGGCCTCCCAGCTACATCAAGCAGTTTCAAGTCAGCCAAGGAGATAGACAGAGCCCTGCTGAAGGAGCAGAGCAGTCTCTCTTTGTAAAATATGCTGCCATTTATCAGCAGACAGAGGTTTTTCTTGCAACAAGGAATCTGAACTAGTGCATACCAAAAGAGTGGCACTGGAGACTTTGTGGTTGGCTGTTGTTTCAGGCACATTCAGCGTTTACATAGCCTGAGGGCATAAATGAGCAGGCAGGAGGGAATGGACAGACCTTCCTACAGCACAATTAGGTGACAATGAGCTATCCAAAACAATCAGGATAGCAGCAACATCAAGTGCTTTCCCTGTGTCTCAGGAGTCCTCCCAAGACTTATTGCATCAGAGGCTCTGTCTATTGCTGGTGCCTCTAGATGGTGTCTCTGGAGAGATGCAGTTGTCAGGCACTCTGGAACAGGATCCTTTCTGGGAACTTCTTGCAGCCTGAAATATTGCAATTAGCTCCAGTGGAGCTGGTTTCTGCGCTCCCTGTCCTTACTTAATGCAGGATCCCTAGGAACAGAAGAAATGGACCTGCAGGCATTACAGGAGGCATATGTAAGGGGGGTAATTTACAGGAGTAATTCCAAACATCCTCCATCTATGAGACTGGGAAAAGAAGAGGCAATAGGTCTCAGGACCTTTCTGCTCTGATTCTCCAAGTCAGTCTTTCTTGACTTACTTTCTCCTTCATAAAGCTTGCCTCTGAAAAAGGGAAGCCAGGGAGCTGCTCTCCTGCTCTTCCACCTCGGCTCTCTGGATCCATTAGCTCCTTCCAAGGACCCTAATCCTACAGAGCTCTGCTTTACAGGGGAGAGATCAGAAAGAAGGTTGCAATTTCAAACCAAGAGACATATAAGATTGTGATCAGCCTCTGTCCCACAGAAAATACAGTGTGTTTGGATTTCAAGGCATTTGGTAGATGTAAAATTCCACTGGAGACTGTTCTGTTTAGTTAGGGAAACACAAAGGGCAAGGGTGGGTCCTGCATTCACAAGAAGAATCTCAGTGTGTTTTGTCCGCTATTTTACCTGCAGCTCAAATCTGTCATTTACACCTGCTCCTTTCACTTTTTTCAACAACTCATGGTTGTACAAGAACCACTGTAATTCTTCAGGCAACAGCACCCTTAGGACATCTCCTACATTCGTGGGAAGACATAATCTGGCATTCAAGGCATTGTGGTAGAATTGGCATCACCACCGTTTGCCTGAGGCACCATCTTCTTTCTGTGCCTTGCCAGCCTGCTTAGCTTAGCCTCCTTCTCAAAGGCAGGGAGCTAAGGCAGTGCTTTTGCCAAAGAGGAATGCAGAAGAAAGCAGAGATTACATAGATAAAATAACATTGGCCTCTAGATTTCTTTGCTGGCCCAGACTGGAGAAATCTATGTTCAAAAGACCTGTGAAAACTGTGCCCATGGTTATGAAAATACACGTGTCCTCAGGCTTGCTCTCTTTGTCCCTCTGACCTAAAGCAACTTGTTGCTTTAGGTCAGAGGGACAGGAATGGAGAACATAGCTAAAGTAGCACATGCAGTCCATTTTGCATACTTTCCTGTGGTACTAGAACTAAATGATTTATAACTGAAACATTGACTGTTGCAGTACAGGACAATTACAGGAAAATTGGCAAGGCAGCAATTTACCATCTTGTAGGAATATGAAGTTCCTTTCTTCCTCCTGATTTCAAACCTGTCAAGTGGCAAACTACCTTCACTCTCTTTGGGAGGATAATCAAAAGGTTGCAGAATCAGACCTTAAGTTGTTCTTGTCTGGACAAATAAGTGCTGTTGTCAGTGACCTCCTATAGTCACCTCAGGACATGCAGAGAGCTTCTACTGTGCCTTGGATACTTGATATGCCCAGAAATCCTGTTCCACCAATTAGGTCATGTGTGCATGAATCTGTTACCAAAATCCATGAGATACCTCCTGTGCACAAATCTAGTTGTTTATGTAAGAAAATGGGTATTATATGCTCTTTTGGCAATGACTGTCTATTTTTACTAAGTGCATTTACAATGTTTAGCAGAAAATAGCAATGTTAGTTTTGATTTAGCACAACAAAATTTTTAAGAATATGTTTGGGTTTTTTTCTGCAAGCAGATGTTATTTGATTCTAAGCACTACTTTAATACAAATAAATAAAAGTAGGATTTTTAGGAGATTATTATGATCTTCAGCTCTGAGGTCCTGTATTACAGAGGTCATTGAATTTCAACAAGTGGTTCCTGCCATGAGTCTGTCATTTCTAGCTGAGCTACAATATTTCATTTAGAAAGACATCTGACCTGGTTTTAAATATTTCAAGTCAGAACTCCCCTTCCACTGTAGGCAAATTTTGTTCCAGCGATTGTTCATTACCCTCTCTGGGGAAAAAAGAAGAAAAGGAAAAAAGAGCACCGCAATTCCATTTCAAACTCATTTTCCTCTTGTTCCAGCCATATAATACTATAAAAAAGTATCATTTTGTATTGCCTTTTCCTCACCAGTAGCTCTCATTCCTTTTCCTGCTGTTCTGTGGTCCATGACTGAACAGCTCCTCTTGCCTTCACGTTTTCCTCCCTGGCAGCAGTGGGACACCACAGGCAGAGAGCTCTGCTTGTGTTTTGCATATTGCAGGATAAGGCAGTGAAAACAAATTTGAAGATTATCTGCAACAGTAACATATCAGAGAATATTTTGTCTTTCCTGGCCTTAAGCTGGTCATCTGAGTGGCCTGCAAAGTTAATATAGAGGCCCAAACAGCAGCTTATCCCAGCTAGACTAAAACATCCCTACTGTGCAATGCCTTACCTTGCTACGGTACCTGACTTGCTCCACTGACTGCAGCCAGTGTCTGCAGGACTGGCAGAGACTACACACAAAAGGTTATATCCCTACAAGCTGAACTTCACTTCTAATGAAGATACTTCCTAGAAGGAAAATGCTACTAGCTGCCAAAAGAAAATGTCTTTGTATACTTTAAATTTATTGTTTGGAGTATAAAGCCACTGTACAGTACACTCCTATTTGCATTCCATAGCTGAAATCTAGACCATAAAGACTCTAATGGATAGACATTTCCATTTTTTAATAAAGAAAGCACAGAGACTCTGAGAGACAGACATCTAGGAACTCTGGTTTTAAGAGAAATGCCAAGATCGTGAATTGGGGATACAGTCTCTTGAACTGGCACCAACATTAATTCAATAGAATACGTGATATTCTAGCATAGCTTTGACCAGAACTCATAAAAGTTTCTGTAAAATCCTTCTGGATTTGCTTCTCTTAACAACATAGAGCGCCCTTGTTTTGTTTTACTTTCTAAAAGATTTATTATGCTTGTTTTTCATCAGAGAGATATATGAAGTTTAACTTTCCCTAGTTTTGTTGGCTGACAATCTCACCTCTTTTATCTTGGCTTCCTGGAGAAAAGCAGCTCACCTCATCATGCTGTAGCATTTGTAACCATAGATTAACTTCAGCTGAATGTGACAGGAGATGAAGACATCAACAATATTTGTGTCCTCTGATTTAATGACTGTTAGAGAAGTCCAGCTTAGCACCCATGGGAGGGAAGGTCCATAGGGAAAGGGCAGTGTGGGTGGCAGAGAGCAGTGAATCCATGGGGAAAGGTGCATGGAGAACAGACTGCCCGAGTCCTGCTGCTCACCCCACTGCTCGTTCAGTGCTATTAATGCTGTGGTCACACACAGATTACTCTGTGAGCCCCTTCTCACACCTACAAATATCAAGTCCTTTTCCTTTTCCAGCTAAAATCACATTAGATGCCTTGCAGTCACAGTCACTGGAAGGATTATTAGGGAAAAAATGCACATATTGTTGACTGCCTTTAGATTTTCTTTTAATTTTTTCTTAACTCAATTTTATTATTAAAAAAAAAAAAAAAGGAAATAAACATGTTCAGACCCACCATCCTCCCACAGATGTACCAATGGTCTCCTATGCAGAGTTTGGGGATTTCTGTGAAGGAGTTCATCTTGGAGTTTGTAGGATTTGTAAGTTTTTGTTTCGTTTTGTTTTTGTAACAAAAGCTTAAATAGAACCTCCTGATTTACTCCAAACTGGCAGTGTAGACAGGGAAGTGATACTTCAGCTGTTGTAACACACACTTCAGCGGGCCCAGCTCGTACATCATAAAGCACCACTTGCCTTATCTGTGCTGGAACAAGTCGCTCTAAATGCATGAACTATTCTAACAAAAATAGTGCAGACTTATCTCAGAATGTGCAGGGGGTAGTCTCACACACCCTGATGGAAGGGCACAAGGGCTGAAACTTTGACAGTGATTTAATCTCAGTTGCATATTTCACAAGGTTATAGTTAAGAGCAAATAAGCAAAACCAGAGGATTTTAACAGTTCCATGAAAAGTGGCTTCCCAATTTGTTCAACTTCTGATCTTCACTTAATGGGTAGTCCTGCTTTTTTTTTTTTTTAGAACTCCAATGGCAATGTAGTCTGTGGTGAAAGATAAGACCTATACTAGCAATGCAAACAAGCAGTGAAGAAATAGCTTTGACTACAATTTTTAAGTCTTCTTCATATATTACAAACAAGCACCATACCAAAAACAAAACAAAACAAAACAAAAAGAAAACTAAGGAAAAAAAACCCCACAGTATGTAGGATGCAGTGATTTTTATATCATCCAAAGAACAGGGGGAAAAGCCTGATTGCACTTTAAAAAGCTTTCATAGTACTGAAAATACAGCAAAATCTTACTTGTGAAACAACAAGGCTCAGTAGCCTCCTTTGCAAGAAGCCTTCAAATCTCCAGATCTGTGCACCCACTGCTCACACTGACAGATCTACCACTGCCCAAGAAGAATGAAGGTTAACAGTGAAGCTGGAAATTCAGTGGCCCAGGTGGAGTTTCCATCTATGGGACTGTTCCTGGGAAAACAATGATCCTCTCTGTCCCTTTCCTAGCACCTTTGCAAATTGGAGGTATTGCTGGTCAAATGGGTGAGGGACTTGCACTTTAATTAACTTGTAAGGTCTTAGAAAATGTTTTCAGTCTGTGACCTCCAGACTCCTGCTACCTTTACTAATAAAAGGTTAAGGAGAATGGGTTCGCAGATGCTATGGAGCAATCTCTGCATATGGAAATGCTAAAGGGGGCTATACTTTTCACTGGAAATTTGTAGGGGTCCAAAAATCGAAAAAGACTGAAAAAAAAGTGTCTCAGATCTCATCTGTTCAGATGAAAGAAACTGCTGAAGACTGAAGTGTAGATATGTATTAATATATCATGATATTGTAACTAAAGAGCATTATACAGCAGCACAATGTTATGAAATAGTTCCATCTATTGAGTCTCTCAGGGCTGTAGTAATAAAAGCATGAGAGATGAAGCCAGGCTGGGCTGTTTACTTTTAGCTTCTGATTTCTAAAAAACGTTTTGTTTACAATAGGTGGTTGTTAATGTTTGTAGCAATGATATCCTTGGAATTATTAATCAGAGTTAGAAAACAGCTCCACACACAGGTTTGGCTTAAGAGAAATAGCTGAGTATGGTAAAGGAAGCCCTGAAGTCATGCAGGGCATCTTAATATGATACATGTATTAGAAAATATTGCATAGATGCAATGCTGTCCCCAAATGTAAAACTCACACATATTCTCTCCTCCTCCCTCCCTCTCTCTTTCTCTCTGTCTTTCACTTATAGTCTCTTTCTACATTTGCTAAAACTGAAAATAAATCCATTTGTCACTAGACTATATAAAAACCAAACCCGTCCCTATTTAAAATTGTGAAGTCTAGCACAAGAGAAGGCATACATTTTGGGGGAGGGAGATAGGATTTTTTTCATATCAGCAAATAATATTGGAGGTAGATATCTGTGCAGTTGCTGAGCTTTTGTGTTCTGGGGATAGGAGACTTGAATATTATTAAGGGATCAGTCACAAAGTGCATCAATCTGGCATGTACTAGAGCCAGATATCTATTTGCCAAAAACTGGAAAAAAAAAATCTCAGCAGGCTCACAGTTGAAGAATGGTGGACATTGCTTTGATTCAAGAAAGCCCTGGCACAGATATCTTCCTGGATATGGATAACATAATGGACTTTGGGGAGCATATTAAGTCACCCCCCTGTGACTTGCTAGCAGCTCTGGATATGAATTATACAACTCTGGATTGATATGTTAAGGACTTAACAATTTCTGTCTGCAGCATTTCCAAACCTCTGAGTGAAGTATTGGGTTATATTTTTCCTTTTGGTTTGATGGCAAATTGTGCTACGCTGGTTAATACTTTTTTAAAAGCCTGCAAATAAAAGAAAGTGTAAATTAAGGAGAGGGTGGGGAGAGTGACTGTGAGTGTGTGTGATGCACTGCATTTAATATTTCTCTAGAACAAAGTCACATTTGAAGGCTGGCTTCTTTATTTATACTGTTTGTTTATGAGAGCCACGAATGCTTGTTTTCAGCATGAAAAAATTTTTGCAGTGGCTTCAAATGAAAATATGTATTCACTAAAACCAGAAAATCAACTGGGAGCTTACCACTGCACTGAGGCCCATTCAGACTCACAGCAACCCAGCACCCAAGGGCTTATTAGAGATTCACCAGGAGCAAACTGCTTGATTGGCTCTGCTCTGGCTGAGTCTGGGGTGGTTTTCCTGGAATTCAGCTGAAAAGTACAGGTGTATGCAACAAATATTTTGGATTTTTGATATCTGACATCAGTTGGGGATTGATACTGACTGACAGGTGTTGGCAGTTAGGGCAGGTGGAGACTTCTGAGAGGCTTCTGGCCCTGTTTGGTTTTAGGATCAGATTTTTTTCTTGAATACAGGACTTGGATTTGATTGCTTGAGTTTGATCACATGTGTTCATACACATTACATTAAAGCATCATTTCCTTATAAAACCAAAGTGGTTTTATTCATACTAAGTGTGATATGCACAAGGCAATGGAAGGCCACATCACGTTCTAGAGTATAATTTGTGTGAAAAATTCAACCACAGATACAGAAAATATGAATAAAGAATGACTGTGGGCTCCCCAGTCTGTGTATAATGGCAACAAATTCTTTATATTGCTCTGTGGATATTTTGCCTTCTATCCCTGATTTCATGGACCATTATTTTTTGTTTCATCCCACACAGACAATCTCTTAGCCATAACTTAATAACATATGAAAGATACACTATTTGCTTATGTGAGAAAGTAGCATTAGTAAAATAATGATATACCTAAACCCTTTGTCCTCTTTTCTTTTAACAAGAAAACTGTCTGCCTGTAAGAGCACTGGGAAGTGACAGCTTGGAGTTGGAATGACATGACTGGACATCTCCCAAACAGAACATCCATTCATGCCCCACAGGCCAATGGGTTTCAGAAGCTGTGATTTTATAGCAATAGCAAAAAAAGGTCACTTTGCAGATGGCTTTTTAAAAGAGATGACCAAGATCCTAGATATGTGAGGATATTGAGGTGATGAGAGGAATTTATGCTGGAAAAAAAAGATGGATCAAAGAATGGCAGTGAAAGAGATAGGACTGGAATTATGAGTACAGAGAGCACAGGAGAAGAAATCTTGGCATTTTACATTTCAAGCTGTTTAACTGCCAGACAGGTGTGATTTACCTGGAATAATTTCCCATAAGCATCAGGAAAAAAAGCAGTATGGTGTGTAAGATAACAATTGAGAGACTTATTTTGCATGATTGCACAGGTATCAGTGAAGGGCTCAGAGTTATATCATGAGGAATTGCAACTGTAACACACAACTTAGGAGCACTGTGATTGTACTCACAAAAACACTGGACAAACAAGTTCCATTGCTCACCCCTGGCTGCTGTCATTGGCTGAAAAAATCAGAGAATATTTCTTTTTAAAGCAGTCTCCTCTTCTGTCACTCCACTTGGTCTCCCTTGTAAAACACCTGGTCCATGGGGGTGCAAACATCAGGAGGGATAAAATGGTCTTTCAAGAGAATTCTTTAAGGTTTTCAGGTCTGATACTCATAATTTACATGAAGAAAAAAAGAACTACAATGGATGCTTATAAATTCTGTCAGGAACGAGGAAATCTGTTAGCAGCTGAAAGTAACTCCCCAGCATTTTAAAAAGCAGCACTTTTCTATCTTGTTCTGTCACAGGGTCATTGAAAGTCAGAAGCTGAAAGATCTTATCCAAGTAGATTTTCCCCATCATCCTGGAGCCCATGGGCCAAGAGGGATGGTTAGTGAGTTGGATAATCCTGCCCTCCACACATTATGCAGCCAGGGAGAAGGGCAAGCACTCCAGTGGGAGGGACACTGCCAGGCAGCCTTTGTGGAGGTGGTTTTCTGGCAATAAGAATGAATTGGAGAATGAAGTGCACATCTGTGATAATGAGTCTTTTAAATCATTATGTCTAAACATTCTTCTCAGCCTTCTAAAAACACGTTTCAGTTTAAGCCAAACAACACCATTCAGCAAAATATGTCTGAAGAAGAAAGCCACATATTGTTCTTGCATTTGTACTTTTCTTTTTTTTTCAGTTAATATTTTTTTTTCATTTAAGAACACATTATGAAAGGCCCAATCATTACAGTAAAAGAACAAGTCCTGCAAACCTTCACACATGTGATTTTAATAGGTGTAGATATGTGAACAAGGATTAGTAACAGTCAGCCCTTGCTTAGCATTAGTGTGTGGGCTCAAGTTATGTTCTTGCTGTGAATTGGCAATGAGACACAAAGCCTTTCGCCTCTAGGGCTGTGGTTCAAATGCAGCCTGGGTCATTGGTGGCTCTACACAAAATGAGGGGGCTGTTTCTATCCAATTTCACCCTCTCCCTGTTAAAAGACAGTAGAGAATTCAAGGTCAGAGTGATCTCAGAGTCTCTCATCTTATTATGAATTGTTATTTTTCACTTACTATGCTATACTACAGAGCCTGGAGGCTTCTGCCGAGCGTGGGGCATGTCACACTGGTTACTGTGAGAACAGGTGCAGCTCCACTTATTTACAAACACACTCAGTGGAAGAGGAAGATGAGCATAAAGAAATGAAGCTTCATGTCCAAAGGACAGTGGCAATGCCCAGAGGAGAGCACACCTTTCCCCGAAACCTGACTGCACTACTTCCTTCTCCACCTGCAGCTGTGGGCAAAACAGTGGCAGGAAACACTGTCCTTGGACTTTTGCTTCCCAGCAGGTAACCTACATGGCTGTCAACCCAGCAGAGTTTATGGTATTTTTTTAGTAAGGTGGGGATAATATAAAAGAAAGTGTGTGACAGATGAAATGCATTAGCCCCAACAATATTAATGGATGATAATGTATACGGTAGATCATTTTATCACACCATTTACATGTAAGTTTGTTTGGTGTATTATTTTTGACACAGTGGAAGATTCATAGATCAAGAGAATTGGTGTAACCCAATTTCATATGTTTTGTTGGATCTTGGAACAAAAGTGGATGCATTTTGAGTATACATTAAGCAAGTGCTGCATTAAGAACTTCCTTGCGACACCTGGCACCTACTTTTATGGCTTATTTTGTCAGATTGTTTCTTCTATTCAAAGATTAATTTTCCCACTTGCTGAATTTGTTAAATCTTTGAACATTTCAGCCAACGAAGAGGTTTTCAGATCTGAGTTTTCTCAGGATTAAACACTTCTGTAACAGAAAAAACGCTACTCAGTCAATACAGACAGACTTGTTTGAAACCTAGCATTTGTTAAACAAAAAAGGTTAAGCTGTTTATAAAGAAAAGCCCAGAATCAAACATGCCCTGGCTTTCAAACATGCCATCTGTAACTACATAGGCATTGGCTCAATGGCTCACTTATAAAAACGCGATTTTATGCTCATTTAAAATTTAAAACAAATGTTGGCTTATTACATATATGGTTTAAAATCAAGGTATATGCTGTTCCCTAATGCAGGAGAAAGATGTGACACCCCTTCCTAAGGAGGAGACACCATCTTTGCAACACTTTTTTGGGGGGTCAGTCCACTTGCTGTATCAGGTCAGTGCTGTGCAGTGAGGGGGAATGACCCCCTCACTGAGGGGGAATCTCCACTCAAGTACATCCCCGTGCCCATTGCAGGGCTTCTCCCATCACATGTGCATCCTCTCACCAGACCTGTCAATTCACACCATGTTTATCAGTCTCTCCCCTTGGCAATGATAACACAGAGAAAACTTCCCTGGGACTTTCTATGAGCTTAAATTAGAGATGAGGTGCTGGCATCCTCAAAGCATTCCAAAGCCTGGGTTGTACCCAGTGGCACAGCTGAAAACTGGCACAAATGTAGGATGTACCAGGTGCCAGGTCCAGAGTCCTACCTGTGAGGCACACAATCATCTGGTTTAAACCCAAGTTTTCTACTGTGTGCCTGGCATCAACTCCTGCAAGTTCATTCTTCATCAGCCAGACTCGATGACACCCCAAACCTCAACTCAAAGACCAACAGGTATTTGCTAATTTCTGTAAAGTCCTTTCCCAGCATATTGGGATTTTTGTAATTTTTAACCTGGAAACAGGATTCTAGTGAACTGTACCGGTCAGGGTTGTGTTTCTCTGAGACTTCAAGGCCAGTATGGAAAATCCCAAAGCCTCAAATACATATTTGGGTGGATTTTGCTGGTTCTGGGGGAGTGCTGCAGAGGGCTCTGGGGTGTGAGAAGGGAGGCTGAGCAAGGTTGCTAGTGGGGCTGGTCCCTGGTGTAGCAGTGGAAAGACTGGCTGCCCTTCTGGTTTGGCTCTGCCTCAGGAGCACTAAAGAGCCTGAACACAATTAGGGACAAGCCTCCAAACTTCTTCAAGTTCACTAATTTAAAAAAGCAACTAAACTCTAAAAATAAAATAAAGCCCAGACAAATGAACAAAAAGGCAAGACAAATGCTTAAAGAAAATCAAAAGAATAAAGGATTTAAAGCTATATCCTTGTTACCTTTGCTTCTCCTCGAGGAAGTAATAATTTTTGATCATCAAGATCCCTCTTCCATAATAAGGTAAAACATCAGATTATAAAGAACATTTTTTAATGAGAATTCAGGGACATTTCTGAGATGGTTGAGAAGTATGAAAGTATTTAACCTCAGTTCAATGGACTGCCCTTTATTAACATTTTTCTTCTAGTGCCACTCACATAACTGCCCTTTCACAAGCCCCGTCTCAACCATTTGGTACTTATAACTTGGTTTTAGCCAGAGGGTGCATTGCAGAATACAAATCAATCATTGACTTTATTTCTTGTGACTAAAGGATTTCATAGACAGTATCTTTGTGGACCGAGCTACCACTAAGAAAACAGTGCTTAATGATTAAAATGTGTCAATTTTTCTCTCCATTCAGCAGTAAAACTATCAGAAGTGCTTGGAAGCCTGTTCAGTGAGTGATGTGGCACTGACAGTGCAGCACACCTCAGCTCAGCTGAGCACATGCATATGTAAACAACTCTGCTATCAAACACTGTGCCTTGTCAAAGATTAAACGTGTCTTTGGGGAATGGGAACAGTGCCATGCTAACACCTTGGCAATACAGGCCAAGTGGCAAGACACTTGGCTTCCCATCAGTTTGTCACAAGCCTCCCTTGGACACATTCTTCTGGAAACATGAGAGCATCCCTATCGTGGGTTTCTGTCCACTGGCTGCTCTGGGTGAGCTGCCAGTGCTCCACACATTGCCAACATTAGCAGTGCTTTTGTCAGGTGGACACTTGCCCACTAGGAAATGGATTGAAGCCACCCATGTACTTTAAATGTGGCATTGTCTGAGCTCCAAGTGCTAATGAGAGTTAATGACATCAAGTCTGGTCTGGTCTGGAGTCTTGTAGGATCTGTATCCGTGCTACCCACTGTTACATTTGAGGGTTCTGTCCTGCCTCTCAGTTTATAATGTTTGTACTACATCTCCTTAATGCAAGAGGAATGTATTTGTATTTGTACATTGCACAAAGGAAGCAGAGCCAAGATAGAACAGAGAGTAGCAACACTGTGTTTTAACTTAGGAAATTAAGGTGAAGTTGATGAAAAAAAACTGATGAGGTTTTGCTGTTCATGTAGAACGGCCAAGTTTTATCCCGGAGACTCACATTCAGTTAAGTGCATTTAGCTCTGTCTGCTATTGGAGGATGTAGAATGGATACCAGCTGCACCTCTAATGTTTTGGTGAGCTGACACTCCTAGAACATTTTGCAAACTTCAGCTCAACAATTTTGACAGAGCACAAATTCTCAGGCACGGAGATGAGAAATTCTGCAACCCAGTGGACATGCACTAAACCCTGTCCCCCAGCCGTGGGGTGCAGAAGAACTTTTTGAAATAAAAGGCTTTTCTTACAGGGCTCTTCCCTTGCCAGTCTCCTGATGCCAACATTCATTAACATCCCAGTGCAGACACACTGTACCTGGCACATTTGGATGCACGGCCAGTGCTCACCCTGCTTGGGCACACCAGAAACACTCAACAGCAGCCAAGAAAAACAAGAAGAAAGAATGTCCATTAGGAGATACTTCGTAAGAGTTACAGATTCCCAGAGCAGTACCAAGTTTTGAGGTTGAATCCTTGGGTTTCTATCTCTTGTCTTATTTTACAGACATCAGCTCAGACAGATTTGCAACACTTGACAGGCAGAAGTCAGTAGATTCCTGGCCTCCTTGATGTGAGTGGATTTTGCTGCTAGCATTCATGGAGCCAAGATTTGATTCCATTTTAGTACTGGATTAACTGAGGTACATTAGGCAACACACTTGTGAATAAAGGCAGTGCATTCTGTTTTCCTAGGCATTTTGGTGACACATCTCATGGTCTCAAAGCATTATAGCAGGAATATGAGATCTAGGCCTTTCAGACATGAAGGAATGCTGTGGCAACAAATACAGCAATAAGCATAGCTTATAAGAAATGCAAAGCAGGTTAACAATAACTGTCTTTATCACAAGAGAAGACACATCTGGAAGCAGGTGTGAATATCAGCTCTCAGAGCTGGAGGTAGTCTTGCAGTTTTGAATATGTACAATACTCAGCAAGAAAAAATTTTAACATAACATTAAAAAAGCTGTTTTTGTTGTTCTTGTCCACTTATTTTGTTGTTTTCTGTTCCTAATCTGAACTGCATAATAATTTTTTTAGTAGTCATAATGTTTGTTGGACAATTCTGTCTAAACCTTAGGGTAGCATACAATGAATTAAGATACACACACACATATACACCTACAAACTATTCAAAAATCCACAAAGAAAGTTTTAAGTAAATATGTCAAGGAAGAGACTGGCCTCACATCCACCATTCAATCTTCCACTGCTGTGTCATAATGAGAAAAAAAGAGAGCCAAAACTTTGGTTCTTGGAACTAGCAGAATGGTTCACACAAACTTTTTTTTCACTTAAGGAGTCTCTTGTTTTAGCATTGAAAAGAATGGATGGTTTGCATTTGCCATTCATGTATGACACTATTTTACAGCTCACAGCTAGCTGCATGCAGACTTTAGTAGAGACATAAGGAGGTGTTCATTACCTGAATGCAAAAGTTTAAGCAATCACAACTTAGCAGAATCCCTTGGCCCAGGTCTCATTATTAGCCTGGCAGCTCCAATTCCCCTGGAAGCACCATGTTGAAGCAGACAGCTTGCCTCTTCAAGCAGATCAGCTCTTCCTTTTTACAAAGGATGTTACAGGAGAGTGATTAGATGGAGGAGGATTTTTCTGCTAAGAAAAGAGCTGGCAGAGGGGGATGTTACGGTAGAATATAAAATCATGAATGGCACATGGAAGGCAAATAAGAAACAGCTGTTTCTTTTGCTGCCCTTAGCTCTTGCATGAGGCAAGCAAGTGGTATGTTCACAAAAAATAGCAAGTGTTTTGTTGTACTCCTTCACAGAGTACAGACTGGAGAAGTTGTGAAACTTCTTGCCACAGAAGTTTGTGTGCCAGAAGTTTGCACAGATGAAAAAAAAGGAGACTAGACAAAGTAATGGAATTAAAAGCATTACAAAAATCAATATACCAGTAAATCTTGATATGCCATTCAGTCTTGGGAAGACCTGAGTTGCTGGAAGCTGAGTGAATAAACTTGGGACATATAAATGCCAGGATAAATTTGTCCTGTTCCTGTGCCCTTATCTGGGCACCTGGTATAGCAAGAACTCAGACCTTTGGCCTGACCGTGCTAGACTGGTCTCGTGTTTGCACCTCTGCCTGGTTTGTGCTTATCTGCAGCCTGCTGGTAAACTTCTGTACAGCCTCCCCCAAAATGTCTTTTAAGAGCTTAAAGTATCATGAACTTTTACCTAGCATTTTGTGCAGATTTCTTGAACTTTAGAAGAAGCTATAAGTAATGACATTTGCTGAGGAACACAGTAAGATACAGAGTAAAGCAGGCCTAAGTCTCCTAAGTGTGTGTATGTGTGTGCATTCATGAGGAGAGGGAGACGAAGAGAAAATATGTGCATGTGAAAGTAACTTTGTGTATAAAACATATATTTTCCATTACATATGCTCATGAATTGAATTCTGTTAATTTATAAACTACATTCAGAGCTGGTAGAATTTTTGCAGTGTTTCATGGCCAGATCCTGTGAAAGGACTGGGAAAAATCTGTTCCAATTTATTCCACGCTCTGCAGTGATTTTCTAACCAACTGTGTGTAAATTATTATATTTCGATCTGTATATAGAGCACTGAGCACTCTGGCCCCAGCCCAGACAAGCAGTTAAAGGAAATGTCCTGCTGAATTCACAAAGACTGTTTGCATTCTTAAAGTTAAGCATGTGCTTAAGGGCTTTGCTAGATCATAACCAAAGATCTCAGAAGCAGTTGGCAAGACTGATACCACAGAGAATAGAAGAAGAGGAAAACAGCAAGAAAGATGTCAATAGATATATTGACATGAATTTGGAATGGTGCTTAGCATTTGAGAGCATTAAGGAAAAAGAGATCTAAAAAGCTCAAGAAAAGTATTTGAGAGAATGTGTTGACTTCTAAAAAAACCACTTTTTTCTAACAGCCATACATCAATCACTGACTTTCAAAGGAGAGAAATATTGCAACGTGTGTTGCACCATTCTCATTGTATTATTTTGCTATGTGGAACACTGCAGCAATTTTCAGCATACAAATTCTTAATCTCGTTTTGGTTCTAAAGCACACATTGCTGAATGGGCAATCTCTAGAGATTGTCCTTTCAGAGCAGGGGCAGCTACAGCAGGTTGCCTGAGGGGTTGGCTGTTTCCAGGGATGAGGATGCCAGAGTCTCTCTTGACACCTTGTTCCAGTGTCTGACCACCTTCACCAAGACCTTGGTATCTTCTTCTGGTGGTACAAAAATTCCTGTCAGTACTCTCATAAATGTTTAGATCTTCTTCCTATACACGTGCTCCACTCTACAAAACCAGGTAGGCCCCAAGATTTCAAAGGGATTAGACACAGGATTGTAAAATAGACATAAGTATGAGTGCTTTCAGCACTTTAGCTGGCAAGTCAAAGTGAGTTGGTCAAAGTTGTCGTAAAAATGGAAAACCCCCTCAAACTACATACTGCAGAACTCAATTTTGTGACATGGATATCACAAGGTGTGTGCTTATTTATTCCCCTTGAAATTTAGAAGAGTATTATTTTTTAATCCTGGGTCAGGTTTGAAAAATTTTCATTTTCAGCTGTGGTAGTGGAGGGCTTTTAAGGATTCACTCACATTCTGCTTCCCCCGCCATCCCCCTCCCCCTTAAATTTAAGAGCATTTTCTCACTGATTCTGATTTCCGTAACAGCCATAATTTCACTCTTTCTTTTCAAAAGTTCAAAGCTCCAGTGCTGGTAAAGTGTATTCGGATAAGATTGAACCCTTGGAAAACAGCAAAACACATGAAGGCAAAGGTGCATGATAAAGCGATTTATCTGTGGCTTTGCAGTTATTACACAGATAACATTTTGATATGTGTATTATGTTTAGTAACTCAGTATCTATGTGTGTAATGGACAATTTTTTAGTTAGAAGTTTATCTTCCAAAACTGCACCGTGTTTTTCAATGAGTCAGCTGGTTACAGCGACTCTTGCAATTTGTGAAGTAAATGCATTTATGTATTATGACATCAAATGTGCTTCATTCATTTCTGCACCACTGTTTATTTATGATAATACTTCACAGGAGAGGAGTGAATATTCTATAAAACCTTTCAAGGGGTCAAAGTAGCCCTAACTATAGTGTCTTCACTCTGCACTGACTAGTAAATCTTTGTTGGGGGACGAAGTGGCTGGGGTTTGTATGCTCACCATGACCTGCATGGATTAACGGAGAGCAAAGGTTCCAGTGAGTGTGTTTGTGCAAACATGTATCTACAGGAACCTTCAGGCATCCTGAAAGCTCATCTGCTTCCCTCAAGGATTTGAAAAGATGGGGAAGAGGATTAAAAGAGTGGCTAACAGATAGAAAAATATTACAGTTATGTTAACTTCTAATTTTCTGGGCTTGCTAGTAAAAGAGAAATTGTTGTTGTTTAGTTAGCATGAAGATGCTGTCGGGTATTTACATCTGTACCTAAAATAGGGCATTTGGAAAGTGGTTGAAAAAAATCATTATTTTGGTTCTGTGTGGATTTAAAGAGAGAAAACAATTGATCTGCCCTCAAGTCCACAGCTACCTAAGGAAGGGAAATAAAATATTGTCTATATTGTACATAAGTGGCTACAATATGATTTTAAAGTGAAATTACTAGCATCACCTGAAAACTTCCTTCTTTCTCTGCTGGTGCCAAATTTTCAAAACATTTCAAGCACACAAAATCTATTCCATCTTTTCAGAGCAGTCCAGGTGCTACCAGAGCTGCCATGGCCATCCATCTCAGCAGCCATGCTGCTTCCAGTGTTTTGCTGGGATCACACAGCAAGGTGGAGGAGCATGGACTTTCAGTGAATGACTGAATTAGGGATTTTCCTGGCATCAGCTCTCCTTCCTTTGCACCACATCCCTTGAATCAGGCTCAGTGCTTTTTTGAAACAGCCCACCACAGGGTAGAAAACTCAACTGGCAAAAAATGTGAATAGTGCTCCAGTGGTTGAGTGAGCTGAACTGCCTGACTGAAGAGAGAGAAGGGAGGGGGAAGAAAGAAGAGAGCCACTATGTTAGAGCCACTTTCTCTTGAAGTCTTATCCTAAGAAAAAACTCTAGGTAAGTATACCTGCAGGCAATGAAACTCAGGTCTGTTTTTCTCAAGTGCTCAATACTTCTGCTAACTCCCATGGCGACACCTTAACAGTCAGATTCTCAAAAGGACTTTGTCTTCAGTGAGCACCCAGGGTGCTGAGGCCTTTAAAATTTCTGCACTCTTCCTTTGCTGCCTACTTGGGAAATGAGATTTTTGTAAAATTCTGGCTTTACTCAATAAGTAAAGCTTCTTAGTTAACTCCACTAGCTGGGGGAAAGACATGGATCTTTAATACGCTCTACCAGTTTTTTGCTAGAGCAGTCCAGGTTGATTATAAACTGCGTCTGCATGAAGGAAGCTGGTGTCTGTATTTCCCTCCAAAGCCAATGCAGGGTGTAGGATATGAAACGCCGTGAGATGATGGGTCAGTCTCCAGGTCATGGCCAGGACACACTTCCCTGAAAATAATTTCTTTCTCTCTCTAGCTCCAGATTGAGTAAAACTCCTTAAAACTATATTTTGAATTTTGATGAAATTGTACAGTGCTTGAACCCAAGAAGATGTAAAGACACTCTGTCCAAGGACTCAGGAAATTATGCAATCTACAAACCATTTACTACCTTTGTGTTTTACCCTTGGATTTTGCCAAGGTGCTTAACTCTGCTTTATGGACTTCCCATTAAACTTATCTCATTGTAAAACAGTGTTTCTTTAAGGAGGGGAAAACGTTTCAACCTCAAACGATTTAAATCAAAATCTCTGAGGATTTTTACACACCGGGAAGTGGCACCAGTTAGCTCTAAACAAACTGTTGATGTGAAAGCACCGGCACACCCCACTCTCACTGGGGCAGCATTGGCTGAGGACGGCTTCACCACTCCCACCTCCATTCACAACAGAATGGCAGGCAGGGAAATGTGCCAGGGCCTCAGCTACTCAAGTGTAAAATCTGGCATATTATCACAAAGGCTGAGAAAGGTAATGGAATATAAATTGGGGCACCTAGATGTAGGATGCAGACTCTGTCACTTTGGTGCTTTGACAGCCTCTGACAAAACCTCGACAGGGAGACTTTTCAGTGTGGTTTAGCTGAGGAAAGAGCATCCTTACAAGCAGCCATCCTTCATGGGTGATGAGCCCACCTCTGGCGGGGTGGGGACTGAAGGGTGGCTACAGGCCCTGCACCCCTCCGACCACAGGCTCCAGACTTTGTCCTCCCTCTTTTGTCCTTGTTTCTGGCAGCCAGACGGAGAGAGGAGAGCTCGTGGGTGAAAAGGCAGAGACACAACATGCTGAGGCCTGGCCTCCTGCCTCTCAGGGGTGGCGCCGTGGTGCCACCTCTTCGCAGCTCTTGCCTCTCCTCTCTGCCTCCACACGCTCAATGTCCTCCTTTTCCATGCTCATTAACACCCCCTGACTTGGTAATGAACATTCAACTGTAATTTAGAGTATCCAGGAGAGTGGGAGGAGCGGAACAGGGCAGAGAAAGTGCTGCTCAGCTCACCTCTTTGGGCCCACAAGCTCCTCCTGGGCAGCTGACACTTCAAGTTTGGGATGGTGTTCGGAGCTTCTCAAGCAGCTCCAGGCCCGGGTAGGGAGCGTGGCTGCTGCCCCAAACTTCCCTTGGGGCTGAGGAGCAGAGTCTGCCCCTATCCCCTCCAGTGCTGGCCTCCCAAGTCTGTCCATCACGGGACTGGTTTCCCAAACTGTTGGGGAAGGTTGTGTGGGAAGGGTGGCCCTCTCAGCTGCCCTTGCTAAGCTGTGGCACCCAGGTCTCCCTGCTCCAGGGCTGATTCTGTAGCCAAAAGCACTACAAAATCCTCAATTTTGCATGAAAAAAGCCAGTGTTGTGCAACTCTCTCTCCAAAACAGGATCCAATAGCTCTGTTTACATGGCCTCAGGCTGATGCTGGCTAGGCCATAAATATCTCACAGCCTGAGCCATGGGCATGCTGGAGCCTGTTTTGGGGAGGAGGGGGATATCTTCATTCCAGACATTGCAAACCAGAACAGCTCCCCCTGCTATCTGAACTAGCTGCTCCCTACTTCTATTAATTTGTCCCTTCCTGTAGTTGATTTGTACCTCAATTTCCCTGCTATCTTTAAAGTTAATTTGTTGTGTTTTGTCCTTATGTGCTTAAATGGTGCTTAAAGACTGATTCCTGGCTTGGCATTAGCTAGTGAATATCCAAATGAGATACCTTAGTCTTCCCTTTAAGGCTTCAAGGATCTGGGTCTGAAAAATTAGCTTATTTTCTTTTTCTTTTTTTTTCTTTTTCTTTTTTTTTTTTTTTTTTTTTTTTTTTTTTTTTCTTTCCTCTGCTTCAAAATCCTGGAGGATTTTGGTCACAGCACTTGTGAATGGATATCCCTGTCTCAGGGAATATAGGGACAAAAAGGAGACTTCTGATCTTGACTTTCTAATGGGAACAATTTGGCAAAGATGCATGATTAGAGCACTTAACTGGAGAAGCAGTTTTGATCTCCAGTTAAAAATATTTTGGACATATTTTTTCAATGTAGTTAACCAAGGCTAAGGTGTGTCAAGATAGTGGAACGAAAGTTAAGTGTAAAATGGGAATGAAGGCAGCTTGGAGGGAATGACAGGGAAGCAGACTGAGGGGACACGTAAGCCCAGAGTCTGTCCAGGTTGTGACCACACCAATGCCTGGATCAGGGGACAGGACACAATTAAAAATCTTCCAGTGGATCCTTTATGAGGAGGTGTGAGAGAGAGAGACAATAGCATTTCCTGACCGCACTGATTCCTGTGATCCTGTGTGGTCTTGAGCTCATTTATATGGAACACTGCAAGCTACATAACCTGAATTAATGCTGTGAGACAGAAACGAAGCCACTAATGGACAAAAGGAAGCATAAGTCTAATGGTTCAAACACAGAGCTGGGGAGTCAGGAGACCAGAGCAGTTTTACCTGATTTAGCTACTGACTCATCTTGAGAGACTGTGAGGAATTCACTAGTATCAAAACTGTTGCTGATTTTGGTTTGGTGTCCACGTTTTCTGAGGTTATGGTCATTTTGAGCACTTGGACCTGAGTTCCTGAATGCCACGGCTGCCTCATCTGGAGGCTGTGAGCATACACTCATTCATGCTAGTGCAGCCTTATGAACCTCTCAGGGGAAAGGGCATAATATTATAATTTAAATAATTTACTTTAAACCTTGGCTTAAGGGACAGCATGGCTATTAAGTAATGGCCTTTGTAATCTAGAAAGCCTTTCCTGTCCATCCCTGAGATGGATCCTGTACTTAACACTTCACCTGGCAAAGCAGAGAACAATTTTCCTCCACTTACCTTAACAAGGCAAGTCTTTTACTAACCACACCACAGGCGGGCTGAACGCTTTGACTGAGATGGCCCCACATGGGCTGTACAAAGGATGACTCAGGAGAAGTTTTGCTAATCCTAAGAGTCTCCATCAGGCAGCTCTGTGGTATCCAGGCATTGCCACTGGTAGCCAGCTTGGGGCTCCTGTCTGCCCATCGGCTTCTGTTGCAACAAACACGAGGTCACACATAGTCATATGTCAAAGGCTTAATTACAAACGAACTGTCAGCTTCTGCAAACTTGTTTGTGGGTAATTCTGTTGAGGATCATTCAGCTTCCAGGGGTAAATTGGGTGGAATTGAATCTCTAACTTCAAAAAAGGCTGTGTTTATGGACAGGTTTGGTGCCTGTCATGCTGTCACGAGTGCCACTAAGAGCACTTGGCCTGCTTCAAAATTGTGGGGTATTTATACAGGCATACAGCTTATGTAGTGGTTCATGGGGGAAAAAAGAAAAGGAAAACAAAACAAACCAACCAACCAACCAAACAAAAAAAGCCTGAAGTCTGTCTTTGTGGATAAACAATTTGCTTTCAGAGGCAAGGTGAAACAAGGTTCTGACCCAAAGATACCTGTTGAAAAATTTCTTGTGAGGCAGGTTTGTGAGGTATGTGTAGTTGAAAGCAACCAAGATGAGTGCAGCCATGAACTCTGTCCTCTCTGCATTTTCCAGTGGTGGGCATAGTCTGGGACATGCTAGGAGGGAATTTATCCACACCACGGATGAGTGCAGCCCCAGCCTATGTCTTTCTCCACAGCATTGGGTGCTGATTCCTGTAAGAGAGGTCACTTGATGAACTATATCCTGTCTCAAGCATGATTTGGCATGGCACTGCCTGTATATTTTCTCAAGCAAAACTCTCACTGACATGAGTAGAAGTTTGACTTCAGAGGAAGCTGAATTTCTGCCTATTTAATCTGATTCAAGCCTTCCTACATGAAACACAAGGGACTGATACAGCCTCTCCACCTTGGGAATCATATCTCCCCACACCACAGCTGAATGTGCCCCAAGGTCTGCTGTGGAACAGCTGAGCAAGTCTGAGCCATTTTCAAAATGTTGGTGGAGTTTCACAGCCTCAAGCAGTCATTATTGCACTGGGTCATACCCCTGAGGTAAATTATTAATAATAATAATATGTTATTTTTGTTAAACCTGACATCTCCTTTCATCTCAGCCCCATGCTTATCAGGAGCTCTGCAACAACAAAAAAGGAAAGTTTTATTTCCACATTTCCATCCCTTCGTCTCATCACGCCACGTCTGCTTTGGGGAGTGAAGAGTAATCTGTGGAAAGCTTTCATGCTCTCAAACCTACCAAAACATGCAATATTAATTGGGATTATTAATTGTATTTACTGCACTAGCAAGTCTAACCTTGTTAGAGGCCAGTGTGAAGATGTGGGATCATTTCTGTCATTTGGAACATCCTGCATGCTACCTCCTCTCAGAAATCAAAAGGAAAATTACCTCACTTTTATTAATCAGCCTTTTTCTTACAAGATTTTGCCTTTTGTTTAGCTGCACTTCACAAGGAGAAGGTGTGTTTTCTGTGCTGCTTTGAGATCTTGGCAGTTAATGGAACTCTTTGATTTTTAAATAAGAGTTATTCCTCTGAGTGTACAGTATAAACCTAACAGGCAAGGGACTGTGCCTTTAAGTTCATCAGTTTTCCCAGTGCTGTACTGGAAGGATTGGACTGAAACTTTAAACATTTCTAGCCATACCTAGCATATGTATAATTTATAAGCCACACACCGTTTTCTGTCAAATAGGCGATTGATCTGACTCGGATCTCGTTAATTATCCTCCACATACATTATACGTTAACAGATCTTCAGTATACTGTGTATCAATATTAATAAGATTATAAAACACTATTGATAATTAGGAAGAGAAAGAGACCAGGCCTTTGATTCACTCTGTTACTAACGCCCCTGCATCTCTAGATTAAAAAGAGACCACTTTTCGTTTAATAATATCAGATCAGTACATCCATCTTCTAAAAGGCTTTATTAAGAGAAAGCTAAGATTTGCATCCCTATGCAAGGGGCTATTTGAAATTGATTATGGAAGCATCATTGATGTGTGAGAAATTTGTTTCTCTGTCTTGTCTAAAGGGGGACCTAATAGGTGGGAGGGATTTAAGGTGGAGCACTGCACTCTTGGATCTTTGATCAGGAAATTTCTATTTTTCTTTGTCAGGCTATATTTGGTAAGCCAGATTGTCTTGTTTTAGAGGAAATTAAATGGGATGTCGTATTTCTTCCTTTAAAAAATAACAACATCTATGCTATCACACTCCAAAAGAGAATGGTGGAATTAAATAAAAATATTTATCTTTAAATTATGTGGGTCAGATTTTTTTTTTTCATTACTTTTTACACTTTTCCTTTTTTTTAAAGTTTTGCTCTGACCTGCCCTTTATGTTTCCAATAAGCTTGTTTGCAACAAACAAACCCAAACAATGAGTTGTTAGTGAGAGCTCTGAAACTTCATATCCAAACTGAATCAGGTAGACTTTGCTTTCTTAGAAATTCATACTAAAAGGGAGGTAAAATCATTGAAGGATGACAGGAAACATAGCATAAATTAAGGTTGCTACATGACTGGTCCTCCACTGGAATTCTACATTGCACCATAGTGGCTTGGGAACCAACACTCTGGCCAAGCCCAGGTGCTTTTTCTAACACCTTAGAAACATGATTTGGAATTCAAGCTTGAGACCAGATTTTGCCTTGCTGCTAATGTCCACTAATGACTAAAGAACTTATGTCACTAATCACGCAGTCATTGTCTTCATGAAACTTCAGAGCAGCTCTTCCTTGGCTCAGCTCACACAGAGCTGATGCAGCCAGGCAGTTCTCAGGCTCCCTCCCTGCTCTGGAGCAATTCTGCAAGGCATCCTTCCCACTGCTGGCTCCCTTGGGCTGCCCAGAGTTAGGAGACCTCATTCCAGCCACCACAGATATTTTAAGCATCATATCCTGCAACCCTACAGAGATGAGATTTCTAAAATACCATGTTCAGGACCCCACAGCTTCTGCACGGGGGTGCTCATGTTGCTGTGCAGAGCAACAGGCTCTAGTGGAAGATACTCTTGTGAGCAGCAGAGGGAAGCTGAGAAAAACTGCCCTCCCTTGGACAGGGGCTTCGGTCAGGGAAATTTACAAATGTATTTCCCTGCAAAGTAACCCAGTAGATTCTGATTTCTCATGGCAATTCTGCTAAAAGCCTAAATAAAACCATCAATTTATGGCTTCCAGGAAATCTGCCCTATATATAATCTTTCCATTCCCTAGGGCTCTGTGATTTTCAAACATGCTGGGACAGATCATGGTTTGCAGGACTGTGGAAGGGACACTGAGATGAGGGAGGTCCCAGGCTGCTGTGTCCACTGCAAAATCTTGGGAAAGTCCCTTCATCTGCTTGGGACATCCATCGTACTTGTGAGGAGTCACAGGAACTGCCTGGGTACAAACATGGTGTACAGGACAAACATCCACAGTACCTAAAATGCCAGTGGGACTCCTCTGGCACCCATGCCAACTGGAGCAAGGCCACCAAACAAGGTCACAATATTTAAATTGCTCATTTTGCCTCATCTCATTCCATGTGAAACTGGGAAAGGGGCAATCAGCTGAGACAAGAGGTGTCAGGGCACAAGGAGAGATGATGACCTGCTGGAGGAAAGGCTAAGCTGAGAGCAGGTACATAAACCCAGATCAAAATTTATGTATGGGGTACATGAGCAGTATAAAGGGCTTTCTGCTACAAGTGTAGGCAACACAATATCCAATAATTGTTCTTTTTTAACCTCTTGGATGGTTGTGCTCTTCTTCTTTCTTGAGGTAGCCTTGAAGGAAATTGTAGAAAGGACAGCAAGAGACAATAGTGTGAAATGAAGCCTAAAGGCTTAGAAAGACATGGAATAAACCAATGAAAGTGCCACAAGATAGCACAAAACCCCCTAACTTTACTTCCTGGTCCAGGAAAATATAATGGCTGGCAGATTTTCATGAGATTCCTCCAAGTCGAGTGGGTATCAGGGCAGGAGGACTGGTCTGTGCCAGCCTCTGGCTAAAAGTTTGTGCCCTTTCTTTCTTCCTGAGCTGAAGCTCATTTCTGGTGGCAGGCTGTCCCCTGTCACATGGAGCATGAGCCTGGGACCCTGAAGACCTATCTGAGCCATGCCACACCCATTCACACTAGCTTTTTCATACAGTTCAGGCCATAAATAACTTGCTGCCTGCTCCTGGACAGCACCACTGCTGAGTGCTGTGTATGCCGTGTATGTTCTGTGTGAGCACAACAGCACTTGCATGCACAAGGATGTTTACAAAAGGAAGTAGGGAAGTGCCTAAGGTATAGGTTTTTCATGAAGGAGGGAGTTCATTCCCCTAGGCCCAGATACACTCCTTTAATTTCTTATGTCATTTCACAAAAAAACACACGGGGAAACAAAACTACTTTCATTGAAAATGTAGAGAAGTAAAGATATTTACAACTCTGGAAGCTAGCTAGAAAACCCCTGAAGATCCAGTTCATATTCCACTGGGAATATCCTAAGTTAATGCATTCATGTGAATATATTTCCCAAAAGAAATCCAAAAAAGAAGAAAGTACATAGAAATTTGGGGTTCTGACCTGCCTTTGGCATTAGTTCTTTAATGCCAGGCTTGTCCTCTTGGCTGCTAAGCAGTGCAGAGACTCAGCAAGCCTAGCAGACTTCAGTCAGTCTCTGAGGTGTGATGCTGCTCCACAGATGTCTTCAACTGGCTGGAACCTGGAAATAGAGGCCAGGAAAAATGCCTCAGCTGACTGGTGCAATGTATGGGACAAACATATACTGAGATCATGGTGAAATGCTTGTCTACCACCTTGTACAAATGAAAAATCTCTTGATATAATCAGGCCCATATATGGGGCTGTCAGCACAGCCCCATCACAGTTTTGATGGCCAGTCTTACCCATCAGGCAAAATGGGTATTGAAGATGTATTACCCCAAGTCATGGGTCCTGCGAGCTTCAGGCTCAAATGTGTTATAGGAAGAGCGTGGAAGACTTTGTTTCATCTATGGCCTTGCTGTCTAGAGCTGTACAAAATCTTTCTGCCTCTACAGCTCTCAGGCTGGGTCTATTAATTAAGAATCAAAAGAGGGAGGTGAGGAGAAAATATGCATGATTCCTGGTATCATCATAGCACATGCTGAAAATGAGATCCTTGGAGGCAGTGGCAGCAGTCAGTATTTAGGCAAATCAGGGCAGTGGTTTAATGCATCAGTGCCTTCCTGATGAATCACAGAATTGTTTGAATTGGAAAGGACCTTAAAGACTGTCTGGTTCCAACCCCTTGCCATGGGCATGGACACCTTCCACTGCACCAGATAGCTCAAAGACTCATTCCACCCAGCCTTGAGCACTCCCAGGGATGGGGCACCCACAACTTCTCAGACAGGCAAACTCTGCTAGTGGCTCACCACCCTCACAGTAAAGAATTTCTTCCTGATATCTAATCTAAATTTACCCTTTTTTCAGTTTGAAGCCATTCCCCCTTGTCCTATCACTACACACACCTGTAAAGAAGTCTCTCTCCAGTGCTCTTGCAGCCCCTTTAGGTACTGGAAGGTGCTCTAAGGTCTCCCCGAAGCCTTCTCTTCTCCAGGCTGAACAGCTCTAACTCTTTCAGCCTGTCTACATAGCAGAGGTACTCCAGTCCTCTGATCATCTTTGTGGCCTCTTCTAAACACACTCCATCAAATCCACATCCTTCTTATGCTGGGGGCCCCAGAGGTGGATGCAGAATCCAGGTGGAGTCTCAGGAGTGCAGAGTAGAGGGGGAGAATCACCTCCCTCAGCCTGCTGGCCATGTTTCTTTTGATGCAGCCCAGGGTATGGTTTATGGTGTGGAACCATTGTGGTAGAAATGGTGAGAAGGATCCATTATCACAGAGATGATGCTCCAGGTGTCTGCATAGCCCAGAGCAATTATTACATGGCTCCTTGACATGGTACCTCCAGACAGCTCCATTGTGCCAGGATTTGCATGTTATTAACCTGCTCAGTGTTAGTACATCAGAAGAATTAGAAAATAAAAGGAAAATAATATCCCCATTTGAGCTTGAGCATGGTAGACTATTTTTCAAGCCTGGCAACATTTTAGTTTCCATCAAAGAAGAACATTTGCTTTTGTGTTAAGTGGGGAAACCCTGCAGATGAATGTGCAGCGTGAATAAAAATAGCAAAACCTTGGTGGTTCCGCACTTAAGAAAAACAATACTTGGGCCACTTGAAACAATAAGGGTTGGCTCCCAGCTTGAAATTTTGTCTGACAAATTTCAGAGAGAAGGGTTTTTTCCTCCCCTCCTCTAGCCCTAAGACATACTGCAAAAAAATGCATGCACACGAGCCGTTGTCACAGGGAATGTACCAGCCTTCCATTAACATTGCTCTCTATAGGATGGCGGTTGGCAGGAGTGCTCATTTTAAAATCCAAAGGCTCATGTCTAGTGCTCCAGCCCTTATTCCCCAGAGTTTTTTCAAGCCACTTGAGCCACTTGTCTGGAGCCTGCTTGCTTTGATCTCCTTCTGCATCGAACGTGTCTGGAGAGAGCTCTGCAAGGGGAAAGCATGAATCGAATTGTGCGCTCCCATCTCAAATCTTGCCCATTGCAAAGCCATACCAGGAAATTGAGGAAATGTTCCAGGTTTAAGCTTTCTACCCTTAGCCAGAAATTAAAACCCCTTCATTAATCCAATCTTAAATCTCAACTAGCTGCTGCTTAAAGTGGTAATAAATATTTCATACCGATTGTGTTGCGTTCCTTGCTGTGTTTATTAAATGGAGTTTCTCATAATTCCAGTTATTCATTTTAATAGGTCAGGACTTGGCTGTGATTTAAACAGACCACTGAGGAAACAGCCGTGGTTAAACATTGTAACAATATGGATTATTAATTTAATTGGCCAGCTATTACTTGTTTTGACTCTGTGCTAACACATTTAGCTCAGTCTCTTGTGGCCTATAAACCACAAAGGTCATGACTTCAACATTCAGAAGAATGGGAAAAAGAGAATCAGGGCTGAGATTATGAGGAAAAATAGAGAAACAGTGTGGGGAAGACAGAGTGGGGAAGGCTAAGGGCTTGCTGGAGGCAGTGCAGGGCAAAAGGGGATTTATTTAGTAGTTCAGCAATAGAACATCCTCTAAACCACCAGCCAAACTAGCAGTTTCTTTCAGTCTGCATCCCTCTGAGGTGATTTCAGACAGTGATTTTTACCTGTGGGTATAACAATGGTATCCCCACATGTTTAATAATACTGCTATTTTCTTTCTAAATTTTTATAATCTAGTTTAAATTATGCCATGCAAAGAGCTCACATGTGAATAATCAGCAATAATATTTATAAGTGTGTTTAGAAGGCCAATCAGGCATCCCCACCCTGGATGCTTTCACTGCACCTTTATTGAAAACCATCTCATGATGCTAGTTAGATACAGTGGGGTGAAAAAGCACATTCAAAGGGCATGCTAGCAAAAAGTGGCAGCGAGGAAAAAATGTGGGGTTTATCTTCCTTGCTCAACAAAGGCAGTGCAATTTGTCCCATGGACTGCTCCACTTGAAAGGGGTCAAATCTTTCCATTGATTTTTTTATGCACCAATCTTATTGACTCCAAATAGGAGTTCTGTGCTTTGAATAGCATCAGGATATGACCCCGTATTTGTCTTGGCAACTGTGTATAAAATGTGGTGGTGGGCAATGTTTCCTTACTGATGCCTGTGCCAGGTATGTTCAACATTCATCTTATACAGGTGCTAAGACCCTACCATGAAGGAAACAATAAGAATACAAAAGGTAGACAGGTATATTAGGCAGAGAGGCAGTCAGGTATGAGTCTCCATTTTCAGTGTTTTATCATGTGCCTTGGAATCTGTAGCTGTTCCTGTAACAAACTGCACAGGCCAGTAAGTTGGAAGAACACAGCCCAAAACCTTTGTCTGCAGAGGCAGGCTCCAAACCATGAATCTAACATGGGAAATGTAGCATGCATGAGCACAGCATACATAATCAGCAGTAACAGCTGCCCAGACAAGTTGGTGGGATTCCAATGCTGTAAGACTTCTTCCATCCTTGCTCTCTTATCCTCCTTCGCATAGCTCAACCCAATTTTCCTAGACACAGGGACACTGGGAAGAAAGACACAGGCTTGAAAGCTTATTGATTGTGTAGAAAAGAGCCAGATGGAGAAAAATTCCTGCATTGCTCCTTTCTGGTTTTTTCATCTCTCCTCCTTTTCTGCCTCTCTCTCCCTCTCCCTGACCTAACTTTAGCCCTGCTAGAAGCCTTTCTTTGCCATGCCAGCCATCACTCACACCCCTGTTGTGCAGCCCAGCTCCCCTGCAGGCAGACCCCAGCCCCACAGGAGTTCCCATCTTCCAGCCCAGATTTCCTTGTTCACCTCCTGCCTTAGGCTTCAAATCCACTTGCTTTCTGTCATTGCATTCCCCATCATGCACTCTGAGTGTTGGCTCCTTTCCAACAGTTTTTATTCTACCTCTGAGCACCTTCTACTCCTTCTATACTCAAGAACCGTTTCCAGATTCAAACTTTCACTTTGCCCAGCTGATGACACCAGCATCAACATCCTGTAACGCTACTGTCCCCCTTCAAGATACATCATTTTTTGCATGCACAGAGTACAGACCAAGGGCTAGGACCACACTAAATTCATCCTGCTGCAGAAATCCTTTAAAGGCATCTAAGAATTCTTTGCCCCATGTTGTCAGGCTGTGCACCTCCCAGATTCCCCTCCTGCAGTAGTCTGGCTCCACCACTCCTCCTGGCTCTGTGTGGCAGTCAAGAAACCCCAGCCAGCGGAGCACAGCTCCCCACCCAGGGAGCCATCCTTAAGCTGCTGCAGGTGCCGCGTGCTGGGCCCTGTATCTCTAAGTGCTGCTGACAAACAGGGCTTTCTTCTGTGGTGCCTAGCACCAGCAGCCCCTAAGGACAAGATACACTTCCCTTCTTCTCCCCCACCCCCAGCTCTTGCACACAATACAGTATTTGTCGTGAACTTGTTTTCCAGTACATGAAGAGCACAAAAACGCGTGCTCTTTTATGATAAGGTAAGCAGAGTGACCCTGTAACATTCCACATCTGAACTCAGAACGGCATCTGCCTCACAGCTGTCCTTGTAGCAAGCATTTCAAAAACACAGACAGCAAAATCCAGCAACAATATCTCATCAACGATGTAGCTGCTTACAGCACAGCCCTGTCTTCCAAATATCCGTGTTTGAGAGGTGACCTACAGCTGTGAATTTTGGATGCAGATTCCAACACCACCCCTTAATTTCAAGGATGTTCCAATATGACTTTTACACAAAGTTGCAGGCCAAGTGCAAAATTTGTGGCTGGAGCTAGGTTCAGACTCTGTACACCCTGAGTCACAAAGATTTCCAAGAGTTTTGGCTTCATTGCAGTATTCATGTTCCCTCTTACTTGAGTGCATTGACACATCCTCTAGGAGTCATGGACTAGGAACCCACAGTGAAAGGCTCTGCACAAACAGAATAAAAATAAAGGGAAGAGTTTTAAGTTCAGAGTCAAGAAATAGGTAGAGAGAAATGTGGAAATGCAGGGAAGGAGTTGCACTGCCAACAGGACAGTCAAAGTGCAGTTGAGTTTTCAGTGGTCATCCAGTCAAAGGAGAACTGAGAGAGATTTTGAGACATGAACAAGTCAGCAGCATTGCAGATGTGTGCAGAGTGCTTCTCAAGAAATGGATGAAAAGATAACCAGCATGAAAGGACAGCTATGGACATGGATATCTCAGACCAGCTGGAACAAGAGCTGCTTTTGAGGAAATGAACAATGGGAAACGGATGGGAAGAAACCTTGAAGAGCACTGAAGGCAGAAGCAAACTGTTGCTATTTGCTACAATAGATAAGGTAGTGGAGGAAAGCAAAAAGAAAATTGATGGGATCCATGTGATGAAAAATGGGCACCATTCATAATGAGAGGAGACATAGAGTTAGACCAGAGAAAGGGGTCTTGTAATCAGATGAGAAGAGCTTCAACAAGCAAATTGGTTGGAAGAAGAGTATCTCAAAGAAGTTATGCAGAAGGTGCCAACCAAGATAACTTGCATGCAGGGTTTTAAGAGAGAGCAGTCCAGATTAAATCTGACTTATTTATTTGACCCTATAAAGAGATATCCCAAAGAAGTGGTGAGATTTTAACTTGGATGGAGGAAAAAAATCACAGTGGAAAGAGGAATCAGGAAATCAAGGATGGTAGCTGAAATCAAATACAGATGGAGTCCCTAAAGAACAAGACACAGAAGGAGGACTGAAAAACTGCAGACACGAGTGTAAGGGAGCTCAGGGGTAGAGAAGTGGCCAGAATGAGTCCAAGAGTTGCTGGAACAAGCCAGAGCATGGGACACAGCAATGAGGGCTGGTAGAGGAGGGAGCCTGGTGTACACTGTAGGGTGCCTGCAGGTGGAAAAGCAGAATCATGGTAGACACGATGCTGTTCAGAAAAGAGAGAGTGGAAACTGGGGGGTTGGGTGGGTCTTTCTACAAGTTATAGTTCAGTTTGTATGTGTAGTCCTTCACATAGTTCTGTTCTACCTTGTTCATTGGATCTGGGGTTCTCTGGCAGGCAGTGGAGGAATAACATCACGAACTCCTCCTTGTCTTCAGATATCGTATGAGAGATTTTCCAAATAATAATGTGGCTGCTGAAAACCAGGACAATGTTTAATATATCTTTTTTTACCCCTAAGGTTTTTCTCTCCACAAAATGTCGACAAAAATCAGCATTTCTAACATCACAGATTTTTTGAAAGAGGAGGGACTGTTAGGTCATCTGGAGAAGGTCCTGTTGAAAGGTATCAAAATGTCTGTGATTGCTCATGTGCAACTCCTTGGAGGTCTTTAGGGGATTAAAATGAATACTTTGAGTACAGGAGCATGAGTTACCATGAGTTACTTCAGTCAACATCAGTAGCCAAAGAACTGATTACACTTGGCTTGTGTCTCTGCTGTGGCACAGATGGAGACCATTCAGTAAATTCCTTCATGGTGAGAATCATCCCCCTTTGTTTTGGAAGATAGGTGAGGACACAGAAAACATAAGAGAGTGTAGTAGCAAGGAGCAGGTGTTGGCACTCTACTTCTGCTAGCAAGAGTGATGTAATACTTGAATAAAAATAATTAGGTTGTTGGACACAAGCCTTCATATAAAAAACAACATAGAAAACACATGTTTTCACATGTTTCCAATGCAAAAACCACCTGTCCACAATTGGTTTAATGAACGCTCACATTACTGTGAAGTTTAAATGAGCACACAGTGGGCTGGTGTGAGCACTGCTGTAGGTGAGCAGCAAGTCCTGAGCTCCACATGCTCTGAATGTTGTGTGATGAGCCAGGGGAACATGTGGAGGAAATGCCTCATTTTGTACTTCAGGAGAAGGAAAAGCCTATTGTCTGGTCTTCTGGGCAGCAAGTACCCGACTCCAAGCCCAATAAAACTAGTGGGAATCAGATTCCAGGATCTTGTTGACATTCTGCACATTCTGTGGTTTCTCTTTTGTCAGAATGCACACTGCTTTGGTGAGGAAAGAGGGGAAGGGAAGGAAAGAAATGTTCAGAATTCTCTCCAAAGTAATTTGTGGGAGCATTTATTGGTTTTGCTCTCTGTGCATAAACTTGCTTGCGTGATCTTGAGCTGGCTGGGTCATTGGTTTCTGCCTAAGAGTTTTCTAAAGTGAGAGTAATTTTTTGTTTCCCATGATAACTTGTATTTTGAAAATGGTATTCAAAAACATTGGCTTTTTGTCTTTTTTTTAAGGAAAGCAATTGTTCATTTGAAAATATGACACTAACAAAATATTTTGCAATGTAAGGACAGCTAAAAATGCATTTTGCAAACAGCACAGCACTTGACCATATCTCTTGGCAGATACATGTTAACTCCACCTTAAAGAAGAGATCTAATCACTTAAAACTTGCTGGCATTGTATATGGTGAATAACACCAGGGCTTTTTACATTTATAAACACTATAAAATTAGTTAAAAAATAAAGAAAGGCCTGTAGAACATATTCTGGAACACAGGAAAGAGCTGCTGTACAGTACTTTGGTGGTTTATTTCAAAATGCACAGCAGCAATGGATCATTACTTGGTTTTCATTCTCACCTGCCTCTGACTTGTCCCACAATACATTTCTGAAACTGTTCTGACCCCTTTCCACAACATATTTGTAGCACTCACACAAACATAATCTGTATTTCTGCAAGATAAACGTGAATATCAACTTATCTTGCCTAAACAATTCAAGTGGAACCCTAACTGCCTTATTAAAATAAAAATATTTGTAATTTCCAATAATTAGCCTTCATCATATGCATAAAGATGTTTCCATCCTTTTTTCTACCAGCTCCTAGATTTCAATCTGGACTCTTAGGAAAAAAAGGTGTAAAAATCTGAAAAGTTTTCCTCTTTTACATCCATTAATCAGATTGAAATACCAGTATTTTCTAAATATCCAACAATGTTTGCAGTTCCCAAGTGGTTTTTTTGAGTCCCCAGCCTTTCTCACAAGCTCAGGACATCTAGATTTGCAGATTCTGTTACCCCTTAATATTCATATCCATAGGAAAGAGTGACAGGCTTGGGGAAAGACCCAGAGAATTACTCCAGACTCTTCAACTCAGATTTCATTTTGTTTCTTGATAGTCAGCACCTGACTGTAATTCATTTTGAAAAGTTTAAACAGAACCTTCTATTTTTTGCTGACTTTGGAGCAAGGGCATTTGTCTATCCCTCATTAATCTTTATGTCACTTGCAAGAAACATCATACCTTTTCCTTTTGGAATAGATTCTCCAAATAGAGGTCCAATGCTGCAACCCTTGTCCCCATTAAGGTTTTGCTAATGACCTTACACCACTCAGAACAAAGATTATTAAACTGGGCCAGATGCTTGCTAGATGAGGAGAAGTTGAAAAGTGGCATTAAAACAGAAGGTTTCTCCTTTGACCCTCCAGTAGAGTTTAAGGCATCAGCTTTCAGTGGGATTGATTTAACAGAAGCAGGGTGAATTTAATGATGAGTATTTTCCAAAATCCCACCTCAGCATTTGTTGGTGTTGGGTGTAACCATCAGCCAAGTGCTTCCTAGCACAGTTTGAAAGGTTATTGAGTCCTTTAGCTGTCCTGTAGATACAAGCTCTGGGCTTGACAATATGCAAGAGGGTAGGAATGCACTCAGTCTAGAGGATTAACTTCCAGCCAAAGAGTGAGAACTTGTTAATATATTCCAAAAGTATCTCAAGTCCCCTTTTTTCCCCTGTGTGGGTTCACATAATATCATCCTCTTAACCCCTCAAGATTAAAGCTAACTAATATGAAGGACAAGCATGCACCTTCATAGCAGAACTTCTCCCAAACAAAACAGGAGTATTTCCTATGTAGAACCTTCCCTTGCTGAGCCTCACCTTTGGTAATCACAGAAAGAAACTTGGAGGAAAGACTACCCAAATCAAGGCTTAGAGATTTCATCAGAAAAGGAACGAAGAAAGAATAATGACATTAAAAAAGTATTGGAAAATAAAAAGGTACAGAGGATTGGTTATGGATATGTCTGAGGAATCTATGTAATATTCTAGTACTGGAGAAGGGCAATGTTATTCTTAAATCTCCAAAACCTGACAAAACATATAAAAGACAGAACTGGGTTCACAGTTACTCCCAAGTGTAATATTATTAAGTTCTTCCAGAAGGGACTTCACTGTAATAAAAACCGGGTTTGTTTCTCCATTTTACAAGTCTCTCTGACCTCATATGTTCAATCTGCCTTTCACACCATCATTGAGTTCCCTTATTTCTGGATAACCACACTCTCTCACTGACACAAGCATGTTAGAGTCAACCTGACACACAGAGAAATGTTTTCTATCTGTTGAGCAGTGCAGTGCCAGAGTATAATCCAGGATGTAACTGCAATGCACAGTGTCCTCTTAAAGAAAAAATACTCAAGAGACACATGTGTTAAGGACTCTGTAAAATGAGGGAACTAGCTATTACCAGAGTTTACTTATTCAGTACATCAACAAAAGTGGACATTATTCCTTCAGCTGAAAGTCAAAATAACTCAACTCATCCAAATATTACTGGTGGGAAAGGAGGAGGTTAGGAGAAAAAAAGGATTTTTACTAAAGTCTGAGGGTTTTTTTATGAAACACTGAGGGATTTGGGGCAAGTTAATAATACAGCCCCTATTTTCAAAGGGGCCTTTAATTTAAGACATCCAGCTTTCTGGGTGTCCAGCTGCAGAAAGGGGCAGGCTGGCTACCAAGTGTCAGTCTGAGTTGCTGGGATGTGCAGGTGGTACTGGGGAATCAATGTCAGGCCTTCTAGGAAACACAACATCAGTGGAAAGCGCTGACCTCCGGTGCTCCACGCCGTATCCTTGTGCGAGGATGCCAAATGGCAGAGCTGGGTGTAATTATACTGCTGCTTGTAAAGCACAGGGATTGAATGTGCTACATCAGCACTCACTGCTTTTATTACTGAGGGGGAAGAAAGTCTCACAAGGAAAGGAGTGAATGAAATTCTGAGTGCTGTGTTACTCCGGTTAACTTCTGGGAATCTAATTATTTGAGAAGAGGTGCACTTAGGAATCGTTCTCTGTGGGTGTAAAAAAATTGCTGAAGAACACCCTGTCTTCCCTCTATACCTTACCCTTAGAAAAAGAAGGCAGGTAAGGGTACATTTAACATTCACAGTCTTTTATACTACTAAGTGAAATCAGAACAAAATATGGTAATTAATCCATTGTGCATTCAAGGATTCAGGTTTGAGCAGCAGATGGGAAAAGTTGTGGATCATAACCCCATGCAATATTTGACAGAATATCAGTCAAATATAGTTCACACATCTTCATGTTTCTGTCAGTCCCTCTCATCTAAAGTTAATTTAAAGTGACAAGAACTACATTAGCACTTTTCAAAGGGTAATGCAAACTTTAGAATATTCACCTCAAATCAATACTCATCCAGACTCCTAAATGGTCAAACTGGCGAGTTCCTGAAGGTGATTCCATGTTGCTTTTTATGCTAAATTTTCCACCTTTTTCTGGGGTTTACGCATTACTCTTTAAAACAATTGTTTCAGAAGCATGGCAGAGAAGGTAGCACCTGTCTATTCTGCATGATACTGTCATGCACAAAAGAGTCAAGGCAAAGTGGGAAAATCTAGTTGTGCGAAGTAATAATTTGGATCTTAGCCTTTCAGTTATTTTTGAACAACTCCTCATGCAAGTGGTGTATTTTAATGCCCAGCTTGTGAGTGGGGCACCTACTTTTATTTCACCACTGCAATGAATGAGAGTCCAAAGCAGAGACCTCATACAGGCTCCCACAGAAATTTTCATCTAGTGGCCCTAGTGCTCACAGCAAACTTCAGATTTCCTGAAAAGTGTATTATTTGATAGAAACAGTAATTTCTCCCCCTTTTTTTCAACCAAAACAGCCTTTGTGAGAACATGCACATGCACATCTGCAAATGTATCTTGCTTATTTTTGCGACTGACTTGGGTGTGGGAGTACAGCAAAGTCCAAATCCTCTGATCTAATGCTATTGCTTTGCTCGTTGCTTGTGCTTCTGCTCCTTGTGCTCACATTACCAAATAAGAGATCACACCCTCTGAGGCTCCACAGAGCTCATCTCCAGGGAAGGCAAAAGCACTTCTTGGCATTCGGACTGCACACAATCCCAGTATCATCCCCCTTCCCCCCCTGGCCTTGTTACAATGATTTAAGGCAGGCTGTGAATGAGAAACATAAGGTAAACACTATTTGGCCTTTATTGCCTTCCGTCCCAAGCACAACTTGGCCTTGCCTCTGGAGAGGTGCCCAGCTCAGCCCTTCTGGAGACACAGTCACTGGCTGGGATGTGTGTGTGTCTTCTGGAGAAGGTACAAAAAAGAAAGGATCACACTGGTGAAAGGACTCCAGCTTCTGGAGTTTGCTGGGGCTGAATCCCACGTGGTGTGGAAGGAGGCACAAAGCCCACCAGCAGCTGGTGGGGTGGGGAAGGATGGGGAGAACATCCAGTCCTGTCTCAAATTCTCCTACTTTCTTTTCCATAAAGCAAACCTTAAGATAATCCTTTCCCTGGCAAAACTGACTCCACCTCACTCATATCCCTTGCACAGGTTGTGCTCCAAAAGGGGTGATGAGGCAGAACAGCAGGCCAGCCCAGGCTGTTCATCATCTGCATGGGGTACTTCAATATCCCAAGATGGATAAATTGATCAAACTTAAACATGTGCCTGGCTCATTCATATGGCTGGGTGAAAACACAGCAGGAAAAATAGCTAACCAAAGGGTCCCCAAAGAAAATTGTTAGACTAGATCAGACACAGTTTTCTTCATGATTTCAAACTTGAGATAACTTTGCCAAGCTGTAGCAAGAACTTCAGCTACTTCAGGTAGGCGTGGGTGATAACTGGCTAAGATGCTCACCTTGCAGGACTTAGTTTACTTGTTCCAGGTGGTATAAATCCCTACTAAAAGCCCACTGCTGCCAGCATCTTCCCAAAGGAGTGAACTGCATCCTCTTGGTGCCTCAGCCTGGAAAAATCATGAAAATGCTTCACCATGGGGACTTTCTCTGTGCAGTAATTCAACCACTAGAATAAATAAAACATTTTCCTCTACTTCTTGACAAAAAGGCTTGATTGGGAAAAAGGTTCTTTTCTTTCATAGTCCTGACCTATGAGTATTTTTAGGTTCACATGACGGGATTGAGTGCCAGCTGGTCCCACCCAGTGTAACCAGGGAATCTTGGTTTTTTTGTGTGTCTAGTCATATACAGGTTTTTTTCAGCATAGCCTTATGTTTATGCAAATGTCTATATTTAAAATAAAATAAATACTGAAGTCCACAAAGGCAGAACCTGACATGTCCCCCACCCATCTGCCTGTCCTCCTGGACCTCCTTACTGTCCATAAACCTGAAGTGGGTTCTGCTAAACAGAGGAAGAAGTTAACAGGTCACACCTGTTCTTCATGGTTGGACTCAAAGATCCTAAAGGTCTTTTCCAACCTAAATGATTCCTTGATTCTGTGATTCATAGACCACTTGCCTACAACATGAAGTGGCACCAGCTGCCAGATGCCCAGGACAGAGGAACTCCAAGGCACAGGAACCTTGACAAACTCCTTTTGCCCTTGGTAGCATTTCCAGATGAAGGACAGACATATAAACCAGGCTTACCCTCTTAGTTTTTACCCAGATGTGCTCTGGCAGAGACTCCTTGCTCCTCTGGGCTGGCCAAGGGCTGTCAAGCTTTGGAAAAGCTGTTGTGTGCTGCAGTGGCTCTCCAAGAGACTGGGAGGATGGCCAGGAATAAAAGGAATCTCCTGCAGGAATCCAGAAGCTAGCCTACACACCTGAAACCTCAGGAAGATGCAGGAAAAAATCCCTGGTGCTGCTGCCAAAGTTAAACACGGCAAGCAAAGGACAGACTATTCAGTGTTGGGGTTCATGGGAGGCATCTCTTCTGACTCCTTCTTCTGTACCCACTCTTTGTGCCCCAGACCTCCATGATACCATTTGGTCACTGAAGCCAACACTGGCAGTCAGACATTGGGAGTTATAAATATGTCGTCATCCTTCTCATCTCTCTCCTACAGGCAAGAATTTAGTGAGAGACATGTTAGAAATGGAGAGCACATCCCAATTTGGGGCTTAAACACAGCTTTCCCTTGCATTCAGGAATTTGTGCTATTTTTCTTTTCTATTCTTGATGTCAGAACTATAGTGATTGGTAAAGCAAGAGCAAAATTATTCTTCTTTTCCCTTCTGTAGGGGAATTATTTGTATTTTCTGCAAGACACTGCCTCCTTTTGAGGTATGCACCAAAAACAGTTATACAAAATGCTAGGGAAAACTGTGCTCACATTTTTTCTGCTGTCATCTCTTTGCTAAGAAACACGAAATCATTGAAAATCTATGTGTTCTCCTTGCCCTACATTTTCTATGCAATTTCTGAAACTTTAAATGCCTGCTAAGAGAACCACATTGCAGGAGGAAGGCACATCATCCTGGGAAGACCGGTATTGCCAGCAGGGCTGGCAGCAGAGCCACAGAGCCATCCGAGTAGGTCACCCCCTGGAGCGAGAGCCATGAGCTCCTCCAGCCTCCGGGGCTGCCCAGGAATGGAGCTGGCACACTCCCTCCTCTCGAGCAGACCACGGCAGCAATTAATTGCATAGTAATGCAAGGATGCAATTAGAGCCTGGCCAAACACAACCTTACCCCCTCTCGGGGCCTCCAAATTTGGAACATTTTCATTCAGCAGCTCACCCAGACAAGCTGGTGAGAGTTGATCTCAGAGGAGTATCTGACACCCTTGTCAGCACCACCCTGCTCCCATCTTCTTCCTCAGTGGCTGAGAGTAGTTGGGTGCTGATGGTCAGAGCAGGCATTTGGATATCTTCCCGCTTTGTTTTGCCAATGTGCTTGCTCGGGGTTGTTTTCCTGACAGCCCAGCAATTTTGATCTTTCTTCCAGGAGGCCTTTTAGTCAGTGTAACTCCCTGAGTTTATCCTTCAACATGCTGTATTTCAATTATGCCACTTATAAAGAGTGCAAACTACTACATATAATTTGTTTGTTTGTTCTGCCTGTGCTCTCTCCTTGTTGTTGTCCTCAATCAGTGAACTACCCAGAGCAGGGCAGTTGTCTGTGGTTGTTTGGAAATAAGCCGAGCACATAAAGTCTTATGATTCTGGGTCCATCATCTCCCCTTCCCCCCACCTCACCACAAATGGACTCTATTACTAATCATAACTCACAGCCAACATCTCTTTGGTTTTAGAGAGGAAGAGATTTTCAGCCTCGGGCAAAAGACATCCAGTCTGATCATGAGAGATGCTGAAAGCTACGGGGGTTGCTGGCTCATAGTATCACTGAGGATATAGTCCTTGGGGAACAGCTTCCCTGCTCATCTAAGTTTTCTTTCATCCAAAATTCAGGCCTGCCCTGTCCCAGTTAGCTGAGTAAAATCTTTACAAGAAAAGAATGGATTTGGGTGCCTCTGGTGGTTTATTTTTGGGTGTTGAGCACAGTGGAGGGACCTGCTTTGCAGAGACAGCTGAGCAACTTACTTTCTGAAAAAGAAATCTCCTTACACATCCCAAACAGGGCACCCTGAAGTGCAGGAATCTGAGCTGTCAGGGCACTTTTGAAAATGGCCATAAAACTGCTCAGAATGAAAAATACTGTGAAAATGTTGAACTTCTCATCAGATATGGAATTAGGTTCCACCTTCTATGCTACAAAAACCCTTTTAATGTCGTGTCTTGTAGCATTTTAAAAAAGAAAGACAATAAACATTAGAAAACAAAGTTTTACTTTGGCTGAGACAGAGGTCTGCTACCTGTACTCTGCTACCCTGACCACTGCTTCCCTTTAAAGGCAGTGGAGGAAGCTCTCCTAGCACACCAAATTCTTGTGTTTGTGTACTGTTTGCACCTATATTTATATTCTCTTAATTACTTTGTATCCCATACAAATTTAAAAACTTCTCTTTTAGTAACAAAGCTTTCAAGCTCACTTTTGTCTTTCTTTTAAAAATAAACAACTTAAAAAAGAAGGCAAGATCAGAGGATTAAGTAAATTAATGAGAAAGATACTTAAAAGGCTTTCAAAGTATCCTTCTTGCAACACTGGTATGTAGATTTCTTAAATAAGTAATCATGAGTTCGCAACTCAAATTAGCACCACCATACGCATTAGGGAGGTCTGGCTCAGGAGGCATAAAATTTGAACTCACCTCCGTAAGAGACAAACCACGTTTGGTTTCATTTTGCTTTTCCCTTTCACAGCATTTTCCCCTCAGTGGCTGGTGATGGCATTTCAATGTGGCAGGCGTGCTCTGGGTTATCCAGAGAGCGGGAAGTTGTGCATCTTTATGCACGGGGTGTCGACAGCGCAGGACGAGGCTGCGCTCAGCTGTCGGGAAAGGTGGCAAGAGCTCGGTCTCCGCAGCAGCTGGCAGGTGCCCGCATGCTGCTCTGCAGGCACCGAGGGATGGGGAGAAGGGGAGGGGAGGCTCCAGCTAGAAAGAAACAGAAAACACAGATAGACACAACTGAGGCCCAGCTTTGAAAGACAAACCGTAAAGGCTACAGACGGATGTCTTAGCCAGGAGGCACGGAAAAGTATGAAAGGAAGAAGCAATTAGGAGTATTTGTCATAAGAAGCATTAGGGAAGAGAACAACTTTGACAACTTAACCTGTGGCATGTAGGCAACTTGCAGCTTGCTGTCACTGAAGCTGAGGGGCGAGAGCCGCCATTTTACAAACCGCCAGCTTTTTCCACTTCAGTCAAGGGCCTGTTTAAGTTACTGGAGATTTCTGAACCCCTGCACTCTGCATGCAGTGCAGCACCTCCTCTCCTCCACACTTACTTTGGGAGAAAGTTGGGTGAAAATACTCTAGGTTCTTACCTCGAGGAGAGACTGAACACAAAGCACCCAGCAGCACCCAGTGAGCACTGCCCTCCACACGCCACAGCCACAGGGAAGCAGTGGGACCAAGGAGTCTGCATTGCAATCTGACCTCGGACACAGATAAATATAAATATATAAAAATATATAAATATAAATATATAAATATTATTCTCCTCTCAACAGATAAGTCAAACTCTAAGGCTGGATGAGAGGTAAGAGTATGCAATATTCTTTCCCCTGATTAGCAAAGGAACCTGTGCTTCTCATCAGTGGCATCCAGACCTCCTTCACTTCTCCCTGCAGATTAACCCTGTCCTCCTTGGCAGGACACTGGCAGGGAATGTCCTCAGCCTAATTTTGGGAATCTTGCCCATGTATCCTTGCTGCCTTGAGAAGACACCTCAGCTCACTCACCTTCCAGCTGCATTCCTGGGATAAGGACTAAAGTTGTGTGGGACAAGTCTGGGCCTGGGTGATGAGGCCCATTGTCCCTTTGTGTCCATTAGCAGAGTTATGCAGGCTCCCAGCATCTCCCCTGATTTTGGCTGTGTGAATCCTGCACTCCTGAAAAATCAGTGCAAAAAGACCTAATTCCTCAGGTGGGTGTCTTAAAGAAGTTTGGAGTAACATCCCTGTTTGGGCCAGTGGAAATACCTGAGGCCACAGGAGATGGCCACATTGCCCAAAGCCCTCAGGACAAGGAGGCCCAACAATTGGAGAAAACAATTTTAACAAAATATATAGTAGCATTTAGAAATGTAATTATCTAAGATTTGTTAGAAGGGTTTAGTCTTGGTTAAAAAAAAAAATATTCCCAAAAATACTGTTGGAAAGGTGTAAGATAAGATGAATAGTGAAGTAAGTGTGTGTGCGTGTGGGTATGTGTGTATAAGCATGCTAGAGAATTCTTTTATCTCATTGAAAGACATTTGATACTTATTAAAAGATTATTGCTTTAAGGCATATTTTGATTTTCTGCCTAAGACTGTGGAGAGTCTTGCTACTGAGATAATAACAAAGAAACCTTAAACATGAAAAAAAATACCCACATGAAAGATAATATGTTCCTTATTAGTAGTGGTATCATTTTCGGTGGGATTGCTTCTCTCCAAATATAACAGAAGTTTAAAAGTAAAAGCTCATTTCCAGTAAAAAGAAACACCACACAGTAGTTTTGAACTTTTTTTTTGTATTCAAAACTGCTGGTGTGTGATACTTCATTAAGCAATTATCATGACTATTTACTTCAAAAATTTATTTACAGTTTCAAGATCTGTGCTAAGGAGAATACAATCAACTGTGTTGCGTATATCAAGAAAGAGAGAGTTAGACAAATCTATTAGACATGCCCCAACAATGCTTTTAAAACTACACTTTTTTCTGCTCCTAGATGAAAGCATTTTGGGGAGTCTAAATGCAATCATGTGCAATTTTAGAATGATTGAAACCTTTCAGAAACTTGACTATGTATTTGATGTATTTTTTACATATATATATATATATGTATTTTTTTTTTATGTGTGTTTTTACTTTGGTGTTTCTAGTCTCTCTTTACAGCACCTTTCTGCCTTCAGACCCTGCAGAAAGCTGGAGAGTTGAGCCCAGGGTAGTAGAAGAATATTTCAGTCAATGAGAGGACACAGCTGCAAATATAATCTCCTTGTAGCTGCAAACTGTTAGTTTAGAAGAGTAATTTAATTTTTATTGAAGTGAATTAAAGTCCATTTAGATTGATCTAGGTGCAGAAGATGACAACCTTCTTCATGGGAAAGAAGAAAACAATCATGGTACATAAAGCTAAATAAACAGCATGGAAGCAAAAGACCATCCCAAATTTAGACTCTTCCTAGTTTACAATCTACTGAAGTTTAAATACCACATTAATAACCTCCTGAGCAGGGAGGCACTTGAAATACATGCCTGATTAGTGAAATGGCACATAAAATTCATTTTTCTGTGAAGACGTGCAGATATTTTATTTACTCAGGAGCATTTACAAATTAAGATTTAGACAGATATTTTCTGTGTTTTGTCCTACACTTATTTCAACAACATCCATCACTAGAATAACTGTGCTGCCTGCATGAACATGAACTCATTTGTATGAACATTGAGGAGCACATTATGTGGAACACATTGAGAAGAAGAAAAAGACATAAATAAATAAATATGTGATTTTTTTTTCTCACAGAACAGAAAGGTTAAGGGATCACTGACTGAGGCAAGAAATGCTTTGGCATTAGAGGAAAACTGTAGATCAAGAGAATATTATTTTTAACAGCAATATAAAATCTCTTTTACATTCAGTACTTCCTTTGTTTCATTCAGGACAGTAGGCATTAGAAAAGGGACACAGCCCCAGGAATGTAGCAACCCAAACCCCATTAAACATGCATGGGGAAGATTTCCAGCCTGCTGTGCAGGGAGTTACATGCCCAGGCTCTGTTAACAACAGTAATTGTGCATATAATTTCCTGTGCGTTGCTCTGAAAATTCACCCTACAGTCTTTAGCTCCATGTCAAGTAACTCAGCAGCCATTTATTATAGTCTGAGGGTGGAAACCAGAGCTTTGAAACTGCAGAATGGCAGCGGTCGCCTTTGCTCCCCTCCCTTTCACACACTTTTGCCAGAATTCATCAACTGAAGGGAAGGTCCAAGGACCAGGTCCTCAGACAAAGCAGGGGTGCATCCCCAAAGGATGCAGCAAATCCTGTGTGGTGATGGCTCCCTGTCCCTGGTCTGTGCTCTGCTGGTCTCCTGATGGTGCCTGTTGGGGTCAGCAGATGTCTGATTGTGTGCAGACCTCTTTGGATCTGGGTCTCACCTCTGGAAGTCTTGCAGAGGCCTGGGCCTGGAGGGGCTAGTGCAGGTGTGGATGGCCCAAGGAGGAAAGGCACAGCTGCAGTGTGGTGTAGAGTTAATACCCACAGGTGCCCAGAAAGTGGGAGAGGTGACAGCTGCCACATGGCAGGACAAATAAACTCACCTAAAGTGATGGACTGAAGATGCTTCAAAAGCGGGTTTGCATCGGCTATTAAAACACGAGTGGCTGACCCCAGAGAAGGGGCTGGTGCTGAGGTCCTCAAATTCCAGATAGGGGAACTGCTAAGAAAAGTTACCAGGACAAAAGGTACAAGTGAAGCTCTGAGAGGTAAAGTTTGCAGTAGGAAACCCAGCTGACAGTGCCCTGATACCAGACACTACCGTAAGATATGCCAAGCACCCACAGCTGCCCTGAAAGCTCAGAGTTTTACGGGATCAGACAAAGAGCAACTGAAATAAAAACCTTCTCTCCTGGAAAAGGAGTAAAATGCCAAGCTGCCTTCCCTGGCAGAGAAGCAATTAAAAGTTTGGCTCTATCTGCTCGCAGAAGAGTGAAAGCAGAAAGTAAAATGGAAGCTACATCTGAGGACACTGCAGAATCAGGGCAAGCCATGAAGGTAATTTGCTGTAGATCACTGGGCTCCAGAAGATCCTACAGTGAATTATGTTGAATAAGATCACCCCCCATCTGGTCCTCTGCACTTAGATACTAATTTAAAAAGTATACAAACTTATCATCCACAGAAGCATGTACATACTCAAGTATCCAAACCACCATCCTGACTATGAAACAAGAATCCCACCTTCTCCACCACACTCCTCACCAAACTGCCCCCTCAGCCCTCAGCACCAGGAGGAAAGGACAAGAGGAAAAAGCAGAACAAAACCAAGATGTTCTTGGCACAGTGTGCCCACAAGGTTAGGCAGTGATGCACTAATGAATAAGGTTCTCCAGGGAACAATCCCACATCAGTAGGTGGAAGGGCTAATCTGATAGTTTTCTTCCATATCTAAATTCTATAAAGGTGTAACTTGCAGCAGGGAGCATGTGATCACTCTTTGAATAAGCAGTGGGAGGGGAAAGGATATGTTTAATGGCCAGAATTAGTTTCCTTACACTGGTTTCCTGAGCCATTGTGCAGAATATGCAGCCTAAGAGTAGTGTGAGACTTTTTTTTTTTGGTTTTGAAATGGGTACACATCAAATACACCCATCCCCCAGACACAAGAAAATTCTCGCCACATGCTTCTGTCCTCCAGACTTACACAGCATTTTATTGTATGGAACACATCAAAAGGGTTTGGTTCCCTTGTAAAAGTTTTACAGAAAAATCATTGAAGAGCCATGTAACTTTTCCTTTTTTTTTTTTTTTTCAAATTCAAAACTAGAACCAATATTCTGGATTCCCACACTTTGGTGTGGACTCAGAGAAAGCTGTGCTTTTCTGTACTGTAGAGCAGAAATACAGACCCTGTATAATTAGAATTGCAGTCATGGCCTGTGGGATCTAGTGATTTGGACATATTTTATTTAACCAGCTTAGTAAAAGGTAATATTCAGCAGCTGTGATCTATAGCAGAATTACAATTTTCAGGGTCAAGGAGGGATTTTGATATTAGGAGGTTGGGCAGAATTGCTGTAAAATCTCATGAGCTGTCGTTAAAAATAAATGAGAAAATAGGTTATCCAAGAGTCATTGTAAGGGAAAAATCAATAGGCAGTGTCTATTCACTTGGGCTGTCAAAATCCTTGAAATTTGAACAAAAGTTTCACGTTTAGTGTGCTGTAGGTTTTGAAATGTAAGTGGTGAATGCTCTGTGGGTACAAATTCATTGTGCTGTGCATTCAAACAAGGAGAAACCCTTCTGAAGTTCTGGAGTTCTCTATTAAGACAGCACAGTTCCTTCGTCACCAAGTCAGACATGTAAAACACTTGCCAGCAAAACTTCAGAAGCAATTTTTAGCTAACTGGTGACAAACTCTCTCTTGGACATACGGCATTTCTTTCTCTCACCTTGCTCCTCTGGGGTTCCCTCCCACGTCTGGCTCCCAGCGGGTGCAGGGAGGGGCTGCAGCCCCGGAGCCCAGGGAACTTTGTGCGAGCGCACGCGCCTGGAGCGGAACCGCGCCCGGCGGAGTTTGGCGTGAGGATTATTGATAATTCGCAGCAGCACACATAATTGATATGGAAAGGGAGTATCATCCTCATTCAGAAACAATTAACTTCCCCCTCCAACACAGCAGTTCAAAGAAGACTCAGCCTTTTAAATATGAATGAGCAGAATTTCAAAATATGCAACTATTAGCTATTACAATGTACACATGGAGTAGGATTTTTTTTTTCAATATTCTTGTGGCTACCAAATTTAAGTGTGACGTGGATGCAGATCTCCAGGAGCCAAAGTCGTGCATGGACTCCAATAGAAGTGGGGAGGGGAAAATGAGGGCTTCACACTGCTCTTGGATTTTATTATTTTATTTGAGCAACAGCCTGATACAACCCAAAAGTCCAGTTAATTCCTGGTTCAAGACAGACAACTGAGACTTTACAGAACATTCAAGAATTAGCAGAAAACACTCATTGCTAATGGACATCCAAAAGGAAAACCTTCCCCCAAAGCTCAACAAGGCTGAGGAATTCAACACACTCTTCTGCAGCAGCCTGATGAAGATTTGTACATTGTTAATTTGATTGCAGAAGGTGCATGTTAAACAGAAAAGAACTGAGTTTGTCACTGTCATCTGAATCCATTCAGTCAGTGCAACAAAGGTATATTTAACTAAAATATGAAACAGACTTGCTAACACCGCATTATTTTCTCAGGCTTACAAAGTTAAAAAAAAAATTAAACTGAATATAAATGACTTTGAGCATTTTTTATGACACCCACAGCCTAAGTGATCCCGATAATGTAATCTAACCATCATTAGAAACCATGAAATTACAATTCCTCTGGGATGGATATTTATCTCTCTGTTACATACAGAAAGGCGATTAATTAGTAGCTCTTTCAGTGTTTAACATTTCTGTGTACGGAGGCTGATTAAAATCTAACTATAGAACAGCTATGATAGCTAACACGTAATCTGGGGAAAGTTTAGCTGGGGCATGAAGAAGCACCTTAAAAAGAAAACTTAAAAAAATGTACTCTTAGAAGTAGGTAGCTTCAAAGTCAAAACAAAGACTTCCTTCTAATTTCTATTACACACAGCAATCGTGACAATTACTGAGATTTCAAAAACCTCAATATTCAAAACAACAGAACCCATGTCAAATATTTTTGCAAAGTGCTACAATTCACAGAATACCCTTTTTTTTTTTTTTGAGAAAAGTGTACAGAACATGCTCAGGAAGGGAAACACACTGTCTTGAATGTCTTATTCTAAAATTTAAATGGGAGGGTTTGCCAGGGTGTGTCAGTGTATGGACAGCACAGCGTGCACACACTGTGTGGGCTAAATTCATATTTCTGGTGTAATTTCACTGGCTTGTGCGGAATGCACCAAAGATGTGTCAATGTGTGTGTGCAGACAGTTTCCTCCAGGATCTCACGGGGAAAAAGAGGACATGGATAATTTCACTTTGGAAGGAATAAACAGAGGCAACTTTAGCAGGTTTGCTTCCCAGAGCATTCCTTTTGTGAATAAAAATACTGCAGGAATTTCACGCAAGGGCGGCTGAAAAAACCCAATTCACTAGTCGTTATTTTGAAAATAATTTCTTACTTTGGTGTCACTGTATCTAGGTATGGGAACTAAGAGGTTTGGTCTGGTTGAGAAGAGGGAAGAAGCTTTAAAAGCTAATGTGAACAGCTCAGCAAAAACTCCAAGGTAACCCTGGTTATATTTAATTTTTTGAAACTATCAGCTGAGACCACAAGTCAGTATTGGACATCGGTTGTATTTTAGTGACGACACACAGAAAGAAAGTGGAAGTACCTTTAAAATGTAGTGTAAGGAAAGGACACTTCACCACCCCTGCAGCCCCCCAGTTCAGGTCCCAAAGAACTGAACCACTGATTCCTAATCCTCTCCATTGCATCAAGTATTGTGTAGATGCTGCTCTCTTCTGGCTGCCTACACAAATTTTAATATGTAAAATGTTAATAAAAAGTGAAATAAAAGGCTGAGAACAATCAAAGATGGCTTCAAAGTGCTGAGGGCAATGGAGGCACCTCTGAGGCCTTGCTGAGGAGAGGTGACCTATAACCAGTCACCTCATAGTTCTGATCCTACGCCACGCGGGCCACGACCTCCTTCAAAATTTCCCTTCTCTCTTCCTGAAGACCTCACTCAGGATGACCCACGTTCATATTTGGAGGCAAGGGGAAGGCACACACTTATTTTTCAGGAGAAAACGATGATGGACATGGGTAGCACTGTCTACTGTGGGCAAACCACGCAGGGCAAGGGGTACAGCTGTGATGCCATGGGGGGTGTGTGTTTGGCCATGTCACACCTCATGGCAACCTGAGTATCAACAGCTCAGTTTTGTATTCTTACAAAAAACAAAGACAACTGAAACCCACTGAAAAGGTTAAAAAAAAAAAAAAAAAGAAAACCATTAAAAAATTTCTAAACTCTCAAGAGACTCTTGCATCAGGACAAGGATCTTCAAGCCTATCCAGCACAACCAAGCTGCCAAACCAAGTGTATCAGGGGTCACCCCAGCCCTCCAGAGAGAGCAGAGGAGGAACAAGATTCCTTTGAATAGGATGGAGGTAGGAAATAAAGAGGTCACCATGAAATCCCATTGCTCCACTGTGGGACACAACAGGGTAGAACATTACTGGGGTCCAAGATGACCCCAAGAGGGTTGACTTCTTTCTACCCTCTAGTTCCACACTATAGACGTGTCCCTGTCAGGCACCTCTGACCACTCTCTCTGCAGATTTTCTCAAGCAGATCTACTGAGTCAGTCCTGTGCTTTAGAGGAGGTGCCACACCCTGTTCCATCCATCTCATGTGCCCATGTGGTAACATCACATAACCATTGTCTGTCTAAGAAAGAAAGAGCTGCTCTGAGGACAGGTGACACCTGTGGGTAGTGTGAGTTCAGAATGCCCAACAGCACCCAAATCACCAGTCCAAGCTGCAGGACAGCTCAGGCACTGTGTAAAAGCGAAAACATCTCATCCTAGAGACAGAGGAAATAACCAACACTGATCTAACCCCACACTAATTCATTCTCCTCCTTAAGGTCCTTAAAAGATCAAATCAGCCTTTAACTCAAGTGATATCTGGCTGTGTCCTACATCCCTGGAGCTCTGCTGACCACGCAGCCAGGGCACATGGCTGGGGCTGAAGCCTTATGAAGGTGAGAAGTGCTGTCCCTGTGACAGACCAGCTGCTTGTGGTGGCCAGGGACGTGCACTCTGTGCCATGTGTTTGTGTGGCACTGGTTTGCTCCTGCGGCGAGAAGGAGAGGAAGCGCAGTCCTCACAGCATCAGCGGGACTCGCAGGGATATCTGTTACAATTCATTAAGTAGTGCTCTAAGAAGTTACAATAATAACATTTCAACACAGTTTCCAGAGGGAGTCTCAGAAACTACAGGAAAAGCTGACAAGTTTCAATCCATTTATCAAAGCACTCCAAGACAGATGAAACAGCAGAGCTGCTTAGTGAGGAATGTCTCTCTTTCTGGGTGTCCAGAGCATTTCAGTAAATAAAAAGCTCTTTAAAAATAAGTCAATACAATGGAATCCCTTTTGCCTTTTGCCAGCACTTGTATTACACTTGCACCCAAATGACCCTCCTACCTATAATACTGCAGCATTTACATACACATCAAATGGGTGCTTTTCACTTACATAATACATTTAATCCAGGGATTACAGAGCACATTATATATTAAACATTACACCACCTCGTGAGGTAGGTTAGCATTAATGAAATTGTGGTGGGTAAACTGAGGCACAGGCCAGCTTTATTACTTGCCTGTGGTCCAGAGGCAATCAGCGGAAAAGTCATTAAGATGCTGTTCAAAGAGCAGAGACACATATGCACCTACTTGAATGGGTAAAATAGACTGATCCACGTGTTCTAAAGCAACTTCAGCTGCTCATCTGGAGACACTCAGGTCTTGATTTTCTGAGGGCAGGAGAACAAAAGGCAAATAGGAAAAGTCAAAGAGAACAGAAAGCAAATGTTTGCTGTTAGAAATATATTTTTTTGTATGCCAAACTGTTTACACAAAACAAGAGGCATCCAAGACTGAAGGACACTTCAGATGCTGGTCTCCAATAATTTGATTTTCTGAGTAAAGATTTTTCTAGACCTGCAACAGGGGTTTTGTTAGGTTTTTGTTCAACAATGTTGGTTTATATTTAGCTTTCGCATAGCAGAGAAAAAAAAATCTTTGGTTAAGGTCTTTGAGCCAAGCATCTAGGATGAAATTTTCAAAAGCACTCAACAGTGGCTTTTGAAAATAGAATTAGGCTAGTTGCTGAGACAAGCTTTGAAAGCCACCCCCTACCTCCTTTAGCATTTTAACTGAGAGCTGATTTCCTCAGCGATGGTACTGTTCTCTGTTTTAGTCTCCCCATCTCATGGCCTTCCCCAGTATTGCTGAGGCAGGTTGGATTTAACGCCAGGAAAGCAGGCAGGAGACAGGAAAGGAGGGAGCCTGTGGTCATGACCTCCCCAGCAGGTCTGCTGCCCCAGAGTGCTGTAGCTGGGCACAGGGATGCTCCCTGGGTGGCTCCCACTTTCCAGCCAGCCTTTGTTCTCTTTGTGGGAGCCCTGGCTAATAGAGGTGTACACCCTTCGCCTGATGGGTAGGTGAGGCTATAATTACCTCTGGTAATAAGGTCTGATTCTTCCCTGCTCTGCACCTCCTCAGCTGGCCAGGAATACTTGTCTAAAGTGGGTGCAAAATGCTACCAGATCAGAAAGATGACATTTTACATCAATGGAAATGACCAGGTGTAAGGAACAAAGGCCTACAATAACAATGCTCTCAACTCTGTTGTCCTTTAATTAAGTAGTTCCTCCAGCAATGACACTAATGAGGCCTTGTTTCCTCAGGGTTGGATTCTCTAGTATCTAAATGGGATGTGAGCTTTTCCTGGGGAGAGAGGCATTTATAATTTCTTCCTCCTAGGTAGCGTCCAATTTGGGTGGATGTCATGCTGCAGCCTCTCTTGGTGAGGACGCCAGTGGGACATTTCTCCTCTTGGCTGCTGATTTCCTGAAACCAAAAGAAATTTTTGAGAGCTCTGCTCTCCTATTACATTTGGCTGAGTTTGGTCAAAGGCTCCAACTTGGCAGGGGATAGGAGGTTAAAAACATCAAATGAGACAGAGCAAAGACATAAGCCTGTTTCTTCTAGGAAGAGAAGATTAAATATTATTTTTTACTTAAAAGCAAGTTTTCTAGTAATGTGGTAAACTCACAGGGTATTTTTTTTGCTTCCTTGGAAGGCATGCCTGGCTGCAGCTCCTGCAAGCAGTATCAACAAAAGGAGTATGTACAGACAAATACATGCAGGCAGGACATGCAGCTCAGGCAACAAGCAGTGTTACTTAGCTGGCTACAGAAGAGAGCTGGGAAGTTCATTAAATCCACAGAAGCAGCGATCATGTTCACTGGGGACAGTCTGACCGGACAAGGTCATGGGTCTGAATGGAGAAAGCAACTGAACAAAGCAGCAGCAGTAGAAGGTTTTCTTTGGGTTTGGTCCAGGAGAGCAGTCACAACATGGCAGCCAGCAGGATGCATGCACCATAACGCTGGCAATGCAGGCTTGGCAGCCTGCTCCAGACCTCTCTGGCCACAGGACAGCAGGGACAGCCCCTTTCCTGTACAGAGTTTAATGGCTCAGAACCACTTAAGGCTCTTGAAAATGTGTAAAACTTCCACTTTCCAACACTGCTTTCTGGCAGGACAGACATGCAGGGAATGCCTTCAT
>VZRH01005099.1:1177328-1214828 GCA_013397555.1 Urocynchramus pylzowi | reverse complement strand
TTGTTTAATGCACTATAATCACGCATTTGTTGCTGAACTATTACTTAAGATCTCTTTTCAATCAGCAACAAATAGATATGTATCTTTAAATATCTTCATTAAGGGCCTAGTGTGTAATGCTTATCAGTACATATATCAACACTGGAAGATTTAAAAGAGATTCAACAGATGGGCTGTAGCCACAACTACATTTTAGGTAAGTGATGCGTTTTTGTGATCTTAATGAAAGTAGAATTGCTTTGAATAAGCAGAAAATAAAGCCTAACTTTAAACAAAAAAAATGTTAAATTGAGTTTTGGATTTACATCATATATTAAACACCATCCTAAGGTTGCTCTCTTTTTAAAATTACCTACTGTTCTTAACCAGGTTACATCTACTATGATAATGCATGATTGGGAGTTAGTCACAGGAGACAGGTTCACTTTCTACATCATTTGGTCTCTGCTTTACTTATATTCTAAATCACAGAAGGTCAGATACTGCTTGACAGTCATACACCCTGCACAGCACAAGAAAAGTGCAAAGACCCCTCTTCCCTCATGAAACTCTGGCAACTTACAGGCTAATTGTTTGTGGGTGAATTCGACACACATTAAGTTTTTTCTATACCAGAACAAGCCCTCACTCCAACAAATATTAAGATCCTGAAAACACTCAGATAAGGACAAATATGTAAGAAAAAAATAGCCCCACATGCCATCAACTATACCATCAATAATACAAAATATTTTACACCACTTGCACCTGAGTTGAAGAGTGGAAAAGAGAGGGAGACTCTGTCAGTGCAAGAGAATGATTCATGTGACCACTTTGTCTTAATTACTCAGAACAAGCAGTTTGTTGCTGTTTAGTGAAGAACAAAGATATCAGCGTCCCCTGACAGAAAAATAAATAGCCATCATGGTGGTGAAGATGATGATGACTGCCAGAATAACGATCAAAATCCGGTTTTGGATGATCCTGGAAAAAAGCAGAAGAGACAAAAAAAAATTGTAGTGAATAAAACCAAATAAATCAAACCAGCAGAATATATATAAAAATTATAAAATGAGGTGCACAAAAACTGGAGAAAAGACATATGCCCAGAAATTCAGTATTCCCTCTACCATTTTGTGTATCGTGATTATTTTTTACTTCTCCCAATTTCCAGGGCTTCCAACCGTATCTTTATGTAGCTATTAAATCCAACTTTTGTATTCAAGAAAGAAGCAGAATTTTCTGAATTATGCATACATTCATATACATATTAGAATAAATTAAATAAATTATGTTCCAATTTATTAACCTCCTAAGAACAAATGAAAAAAACAGTGTTCACTCAATGCAATCCAAGCAGGGTGGTCTATAATAGTAAATATCATTATATTTTTTAAAACCATTCTGAAATCTTCAGTAGTTTTAATCTGAAAAGAAACAATTTATTAATTTTCAAGGGATTTTACTATTAAGGAACAAGATTTCAAGGAAACACATGTCAATGAGATACTCACTTGTACTAAAATACCAAGGGAAAAGTACAAAAGATAGTTTTGAAGAAAAGGATGATATAAAGAAGCAAGTGTCAAACTGTGAAGCTTATGTTGTAAAAGCATCTCTTGTCTCTGTAGCATACCTTTACTTATGGTAATAGGCAATGTTACATTTCTATGCAGTATGAAAAAAATGAAGATTAGTGAAAATAAAAAGATGCCAGAAGTAGAAAGTCCTAATATTTTTCAATCATTTGTTGGGAGAAATTCCTGCTTCTAAATTCAGTCATCACATCACTTCAGATTTTTCCTAAAATTAATAGGTCAATTAAAATTATTAAATCAAGAAACAGTAAAATTTGAGGCATTTTACAGCAGGATTTTGGATTGTAAGAATTCGCTGTTTGTTATTCCATTTTCACAGAGAAGGAAGAATATTTTCACAGGCTCTTCATAAATAAGGACTTTTGCAAAATACACTTGTACATGAAGCTTATAATCAGAATTGGAGAAGTACAGCAAAAAAATCCCAGCAACCACGTGCAATGAAAGCACCCCAAGTCATATATTTTTTTTCCTCGTGCTTCTGCAAAACAAAACAAAACAAAATCTGCAAGAACCAAGCAATGGTAAGAAGAGGTAAAACTGTGTTTTGTGAAACATCAAACCAAGTACAACTTGAAGACAGGGAGTGTAATGTGTTAAAATGAGCATATTTCATGCAGTGAAAGAGAGAAGAAACTCCAGAGAGCAGAGGGGAGTTTTTCTTGGTAAATGTTTTTCATTTGGACGCGGGTGGATATACATATAAATTATACTGGAAAGTGTAAAGAAAAATGCAGTTTTAACCAACTCCAGCTCTCTCCTTGCTTACCCCCCACCTAAAGGAAAAGCAGTAAATGGATGGATGAAAACTGTCACATCAGACAGACACCCTCCCCTGTGACACTCTAAAAGGACTAGCTCTCTATCCTCCTGACAGGTTACAAAATGATCACATTTGCTGACACGTCTTCCGCAAAACTGCTTTAGTGTTTGTGTCCACTTTCCTAGCAGGAGATGAATGGGCTGCTTTGTCCTCATTTATCACTTAAAGCTGAACTAAGATCTGTCTCGTTTATTTTTCCCTTCCTCACTAGAAAGGCTCAACCACAGCATTAATTCTTTCGCGATGACAGCTAATTCAAACTTAACAGGCAATATTTACTCTGCCAAAAGGATGAGGAGGAGGGAGGGATGTTTCTCACTCTTTTTTTCCCTAAAAAAAAAAAAGTGTAGCAGGCTCACAAAATAAAGCTAATTAAGGGCTTTTGGTTCTTGTTGGTTTGCACTTCAATTTAACACCTGAACTTACAAGCTTCTCTTTTGTGGCGGGGTGTGACATTCTCTGCCAAACACCTGATAACAAACGATTTGCCCAGGCAAATGCATGAAAACCAGAATATATATTTACTCACTCGCCCTCATCACTCCTGAAAGGACACTCAGCAAAATTGAAACTCAGCAGTGAAATAGATTAAAAGCATGAAAACTCTTAAAACATTCAGCCTTAAGTAATACACAGTGCAGCTGGCTTGACAACCATTTTATTTGTGGGATGTGGGCCCCAAGGCATCCATAATGCTAATTTACAAAGGATTAACTGTGAGTGAAACTCGCTTAATCTAACACATAGTTAGGCAAAGGCATACATAACATACTGAGTGTTTAAATCAACTCCTCCTATCTCTGGCCCACCGAAAAAAATCACTGCATTGCCTGAGAAGCAAAAGTAAAGAAAAATAAAAAAGAAGCATGAAGTCCCCCAAATGCTTTATTTTTATACCCTGTCAGTACACACCTGATTGCAAGATTATTTAATCAGTGTCCATGTCTCTAAAATCCTTTTCAAGAAAACACTGAGTGAGGCAAGCCACCACCTGTATCTGCTAATTGAAGGTTCACTTACGGTGTGAATCTAGGAAATACATATCAAAGTTCAATTTCTAGGAATCTGAATTAGTCTGCACAGTGCAGCAAAAGAATATCATATTAAAAGGAACAAATTAATCATGAAATAGGATGGATGTTATCAACAGATTCCTACACTGAAGCATTATATACTTTTTAATATTCAAGCCCACAGTTAAAGATTCATTTTATATCTTTAAAAAAAGAATAACATTGAGTTTTACTGTTTTCCTTTCAAGTGAGCAAGTAAAATTAAACTAACTGCATACTGCCCAAAGGATGGGGCTGGGAGGAGAATGACAGAGCTGTTTGGCAGCAGCAGGACAGTCCCAAGGAGGACTCAGTGGTGCCTGTTGAAATCTGAGTCTTGGAGCTGCTGCTAAGACAGAGAACACAACTTCTGGGTGTCAGCACATTTCAGATCTCAAAGTCAACAGGCAAGGACGACCCTTCAGAGTAAAGAAAAAAGGAAGAGGAAAGGGGGTTTTGAGTGATCCAAGACAGTCAAGCCAGCTCACAGTTGTAGAACAATGGTTGGCATTGGCAGGACCCATCTGTAGGGAAGCCTATAGTACTGTCACAGCCAGACACTGCCAGTGGGTATTGCTCTAGGCAAAGCATCAAGGAATTTAAGTGGGGGAGGGAGTGATAATACCAAAAGAGAAGAAGATGGGGCCTAATGCCTGCTACAAAAAAATCCCGAAGGCTAGCATGCTCACAAGAAGCAGATGATAGTCTTTTATCTCTATTACACCTTAAATTCAACAAAATCTGGTGAATGAGGAAGCCCAGATTTTTCTTTGTAAATGCAAAGCATGTTTACAGGGTAAATAATTTAGGAAAGAATATATACTTGAAAGAAGACACCCATTGAAACATCCATGGCTAAAATGCCTGAAGGCAAAAACTTGTGCATTTGCATGCTGCATTTTATTAAGTTAGCACACTGTAGCTTTAAAAGAATGCATGGCCAAATTAAGAGGAATGTGTGACTGAAACATCAAGGATTCCTCAAGTTTACATTATGAATCACAGTGCTGTTGATATGAGATGAATTAACCATTTAGTTGATGCAGCTTAGGCACTGAATTCACACCAAGTTCTGCAGGAGCCCTGTGCGGGAGCTCGTTAACAGCCAATGTCTACTGTTCCTTTCATACTCCAGGCTCTAGGAGCACAAGGGCTCATTCTACTTTGAGTTAGAAGAGACAAAAAACCTGTGCTTTTAAACCAAGCTCCATCTAGTTTATTATGGACAGCAGCCCGAAATATTTGGGTGCAAAACCACACAGAAACCGTAACTAAAGCAGACGCAAGGGTAACGTTAACTGACGGACTGGAAGAGCACTCTTGACTAACATGCACAAAGCACATCCCTCTCCTCTCCAGTTTCCTTCTGCCCTACCTTTCCAGATGCCTGACCCTTTATCCTGGCTTCTGGTCACAGTGCCTAATCTCCAACCACTGCTGTGCTGGAGGGTGCCTCCAGCCAGTGCCAAATTCAGGACACCATCCACTTCTGAGGATCACCTCCCTGCTGCACAGGGCGACCACCGCTCTGCAGAACAGGTCCCACATGTGCTACCAAACACTGATGTTCCCGGAAAATCTGTTCCCCTCACTGCTGCCCTGGCAGAAATTGTGCTGCCTTTCCACATTTCAAAGCCCCAAAGGATTCGCGCCTGTCCGTGGCTTCACACACGCAGCACACAATGGGTCCAACTCTGTTTGTGCCATGTTTAGATCTGCTCCGTATAAACACAAAGCAGCTCCCCAACAAGCTTTTGCAAACCTTACATTAAGGATGCCAACCGTGTTTAAACCTTTTTATAAAACTGCATTCATTAGCAGGGGAGTGCACGACATCTATATGGGTTCAGCCTGATGTCTTGCACATGTCTTAGTGCCTGATTGACCAGCATTGAATAATGATGCCTTGCCATTAAGCACTGATGGTACAATAACAATTGTCATGAAAATTAGCAATCACGGTAACATGTTAACAAAATGCAGGCTATAAACGAAGCAGTGCAGACTCTGGGTGCATAAAGAGTGTGTCCTTAACTTGAGGACTACAAATAAAATACTGCAAAAAATTTCCTACAGAAGCTCAACTCTGACACTGATACAAATGAAACAAAAAAACAAAACCAAACAAATGGCTTGGGGGATCAGTTAGCACACATTCATTACAACACAGGGCTTTATTCTTAAAGGAGGCATCTTGAAAAATAGTGTCCTCAAGAACACAGACTGATTGATGACAGAGCACTGTCCAACAGTGTTTCACTGTAATATGTATTTATGATTTAACTAAAAGTGATTCCTATCAGTTTACTGGACAGAAAGGCTTGCTCTGTACACAAAATCACATCTTAAATGGTCACTTTGAATGCTTGGCTATCGCATTTTTTGTGCCCTTTTATTTCTGATTGGCAGTTTTTGCTAACATGAAAGAAAATAGGTGCATGCAAATCAGTGGCAAGCGATTTTTAAGTGTCCAATATTCATGTGCAAATCAGCAGATTCAACTAAACACTAAGTGTGGGTCTAGTCAAATAGGCAAAAACATACTAGGCAAAATTAAATGTGCATTTAAAGTAATATAGCTATACTCACATAGCTTCTGGACAGACACTAATATTACTATATATAAGGACATCCTTGTTACGATGAGTTTTCAAACGGAAACACTAAACCCCACACAAGGGAATAAAATGTTATGATTGGTAAAGCAAAGCCTTAGATACATAATGATAAATCTCAAGTTCAGAGTATCTGGGGGCTGTTCAATCATTCACATCTTCAGGTTTAAGAATGCTTTTTCTTCAATAAAAGCAACTGAAAAGATTGAGACAGGCTGTGGCAAAAACATAAAGACATGGCAGCCTACTGTAATAAAAGAGTAAGAGAACATTGCCTAGCAGAATTACATTTTTTTTCATCACAATGACTGAAATTAGCAAACAGAAATACCTGTAAAAAAAATATCTGCCCAACTTGCATATGACTCCTTGGCTCTCTTTTAGCTGACCATGGGAAAAGTGAGGAATTTGGAAAACACTCAAGTTCTTTTCCTCTTTCCCACCACAAACTCTGAAAATATGTCTACGTCTTTATGTTCTCAAGCCAGAAGACCTAATTACATAGTAATTGACATTGTATGTTTAGATTGAAAAGCCTTTGGGGGTGGTGGAGAGGGGATGGGAGCCCCCCCATGGCTTACTGGGGACAAAAAAGACCACGCTTCCTGAGGTCCACCTTCAGTCTGCAGACTGTTCCTAGCAGAAGCCTCTTCCATGTTCTCTGAATTCCTTCCCAAAGGTGCCTCTTTGGAAGAACTTGGAAAAATCCATAAAAATTGCTGAAAACCGAGCAGATAACAAAATGAAACCCTCAAAACCAGAAGGCTGATGATTAAGAAAGGATGGGCTTTTTCTAGCTGATTTTCTAGCAGGGTTTATTGAAAGAGCCAGGCCATACAGGGCACCTACGATTTTGTTGGTAGGACTGAGGAATTGTGCAGTGCTATGTCCTCTAGCTTTAAAGTTCAGTCTTGAGGACTGGGGCTGTCTACTTGTAATAACATGGATACCAATCTCTAGTTATAATATTACACTCAAACCACATCAATGTGTTTCCACCTGGGCCCTGAATGAAAGAATGAGTCATGTAATAACAGGTGCAGGGAAGTAGTCACACTATCCCACTTTAAACATCTAAATTGTATCTAGCTAATCTCTCTCAGCTCCTTGTATATGAGCTCGAGTCCTGCACTGAACTGCCCTCTCTTTCTCCTGGCCATATATGCACCCCAGCAGTGCTGGTCAGCTAGGTTAGGTGCCTACAACATAGGAATGAATACCTCTAAAAGCTTGAAATGAGGCCCAGGCAAGAAAGCTTGCTAGCTCTGAAGGCAAAATCATACAGAAAGGAGCTAGCATATTGTAAAGTGTGTGTAATCTCCCATCAATCAGAAATATTGCAGAGATGAAACTCACCAGTGAAGCAGAAGATGCTAATCAATAATTAGCCAGTAAAGACCTTGATCCATCATCTCCTTTTGATGGATCCTATATTTGCACATTAAATTTTGACCAGAAGCAAATATACTTTTCCTTCGACAATTTTTCTGGAGGAATAAAAAAAGGATATCCCTCTCTTGGCTGAATGCCTGCTGAAATGCACTCGCCTTCCTTGACTCATCTATGTTTTTACCTTGCTGTGTCATCTTCTGACAATCTTGTAATAAAGATTAAAACTTAAAATTCCTATTTTCATTATATCTGATAGCTAAAATACTTATGGAGAGATTTAATTCAAAAATAGAAAAACGTATTCCAAATAAACAGCATTGGAGTATGGTGTTATTTGGTAGCCATCAGGGTTATCATGGCTTGCATTAGCCTTCTCTCAAGGAGCTGGCAGTCTCAGGAAGTGAGAATTGTACCCCAGCGATCAGTGGGGTGTATGTAGGGAATGAGAGGGGACTGACTGGCCTGGGAAGGAGAGAGACCTACAGGAACAATTGGAAATCAAATGTGGTAACAGGGAAAGCCTGATTGAGGACCTCATAGATGTGGGACTAAAGGTCAAAACACAAAATTGAAGAGTGCTGAAAATCTTGTACTAGCCAGGTTTTATTCATTGCTTATTTTAAAAACACATGGTAAGGCATTTCTGAAGGATAAGAAGTATCCTTCTGCTCCTGAGACCCTGACATGGAACTTTTCCCCACGCAGTTCTGATGCAACTTCAGCTTTCTGCCATCTCCATGTCCACTCCTTCCACAGAGGGAACCAGTTAGGTTATGACTGTCACTAGGAGGCACAGTGGGGCCTCTGGGGCCACAGAAACTCACAAACCAAAATGGGAGAGGGACTAACTCATTTCATGCAAAGCACAGGCAACACCAGATCCCTTTGGCAATTCTAAATGACGATCACATGCACAGTGGCAACTGCAAGTGGAAGGAGTCAAGGTTGTCTTAATCTCCAACCAGCCTTTCTCAGGGTACTGAAGTATCAAGAAGAACAAATCACACATTTAGTCACCTGAGCATGACTAAGAACCATAGGCCTTAGCAAACATTACAAGAGCTTTAGCAAGAGCTCAGAGGGAGGGTGGATAGCCCAGCTGTCGGTGCAGTGGCATTCTTCAGCACGTCGGGTACGTGAAACCCTGGTCCCCAAACAGTTAATAGGAAAAAAAAAACCCCAACCCCCTCGTCAGCACTCAAAGCTAAAGCAATTATTTCTCCAGCAGAAGAAATGTATGCAAGCTATAAAATGACAAGAGCGTACAAGATCTCATATTGGCATTTATGGTAAATATAGTTAAATTTACATTCTGTGCAATTTAAAGAAAACAAAAATGTCAAAAGTCTGCATCTTATCAACTTTCATAGTCATTAGAAGCCACTAAAAGATATATCTTAAACAGATGAAAGGAAGTAATGTCTTTCACCCTGCCTCAATTTAATTAATGACTAATCTACAGGTTTTAGGTGTGACAAAGCTGGAGACTGGACATACACACACTCTTCTTGCATTATTTTCTTCTGATTACATGATATTTGACTGGGCATCTTTTTGTATGGCAAGTTTCCTACAATTGTCTTAACAATGTTGACCTCTTTTATAAAAACCCGAAGGCATCTGCAGCAATTGTTCCTGAAGATCTGCTATCCAAAATGTTACCATTTCATGGCACTTCTTGAATGATAGAATAGAATTTTTTTTTTGGTATATATTCATTTTTTTTTCAAATGCTATAAAAGAAAGGAAAACAATCATGGCTAAGGCCATTTGTGAGATGGCATTAAAAGAGCCTACTCTGAGACAGATAAAAATAATGAGAATCTTTCTGTCAAGAAGGATTTAGAAAATATCACGAGCATTATTAAAATTTAATTTTTTACTGTGCTTTTTGGTTCCCCCTTTTCCAGTGATAATGAGCAGGACTGCACACCTCCACAATGCTAGTACTTGTTTTGAGCAATAAATTCAGCCTTCCAGTCTGAAGACATTTCAGACAACAATTTTGACTGCTATAGGCTTATTTTTCAACCTTTTCTGTGCTTTGAGTCTTCCTATAAAAACCAGTTCATAAGCTAATTTTCCACAAGGCCAGTGGAACAAATAAAAATCAATTTTTGCCCAACCGGTTCAGAGAAAACCTGGGAACAGTGGAGACAGAACAGTGAAAAATAAAAAGAATCGATGTATTCACAAATGGTTTACCTGATAGAGAACTATCAAATTAGTTGTCAGAAGATACTTGCCACTATGAAAGTATTTTCTTTTCAGCATGTTACAGTATTTCTATTAGGGGAGCAGAGAAGCCTCTACTTTGTCATGACCTCAGACACCTCGGTTTAACAACCACGTTGAGCTCCCAAATATTCGGTAAAACCACAGGGCACAAAGTCACAGTGCAAGAGCCCCTGGCAGGTCTTGCAACCAGAGGGACCTGCAAGCCCACCTGGCTTAGGGTGGGTGTAAGTCTTCATGATCTCATGGAAGGCACAGAGATTCCTGTCTCATAGACAGCAGGGAGACATTCATGACCTCAGGCCAACCTTGTCAAGAGGAATTTGGTCCATCAAGAGAGGGAAAAAATCGTAAAAATCACCGCCCGGACTTCCCTCCTCTGTTAAAACCCCAAGTGTTCAGGAGCACACTGAAGACTAAGCAGTTTAATCTCTTGGACAGCAGAACACAAATTTCTCCAAAGATGGGAATCCCATTTGGAGACTTCAAAACTTTCAGAATCTCAAGGACAACTCAGGGCACAGGCTTTAATATCATGGCCCAATCCATTTCATCATCTTCTCCACTAATTGGGCAAGTGTTCCCAAAACTGCCATACTGAGAAGGGATGGGATAGGTGCTCATGTCTGTGTGTCTGCAGCCAGAAGAATTTGTCTGGAAAATTGATTGAAGAACAGAATCTGCTTTTTAATACAAATTAACCATCACTGCTGTGGAAATAAAACAAATTTATAATTTACAAGCTTAAATATTAAGGAAGCTAATTTTAAGTACCTATAATCTTCACTCTGGTATGTAGCATTTTATACACTCCTTTATTTTTATGAGTAGGCATTAGAATGTGACTCATTTTAACAGAAAAAAAAGGATTAACTACGTTACTTAAAAGTAAAGCTCCATATTACCTATTTAAAATATTGTAACACACCATGGAGACATCATTTCTAGGGCCAAACAAAACATTACTCAATGAAGAAATGGCATGAAATATAAAATATTCAGCAGAGGAAGGGTACTTGGAGCTAAGCAGTTTCACTGCCAATAAACAGCATCATAATAAATAGTGTGAATGTAAGAAAAAAAGTATACCTGTTCTTCACTATTTGAGATGTAACAACTTATTGGGGGAAACTAATAAAGATACTACTCTTCCACAAAGCACATGTGGGGAAAAACTAAAACCACCACACATTTTGATTCTGAATCTCTTACAACTGATGCTAATTTGCTTATGATATCTGCCTGATTTAGAGCTAATCTTCTGTAAATTAACTCCTAATGCTGTCTGAAATAATCCTCTTAATGCTGGTCTGTCTTGAGTACTTTATATCAAACACCATGAAATACACAAGCATACACAAGGCGCTCAGCAGCTGGAGTGCTGTTGGCTGCTCAAGAGTATTTGCTGTGCCATGAAGGCACAAGCTCGGTGCAGAGCTGTGGGGCCCTGGGGCAGCTTGGGGACCGCTCTGGTTGTCCCCTTGGAAGGGGACAGCAAGCCAGAGCCGTGTCCCACCACCTCCTGGCCACCAGAGAGGAGGCTCTTTGTCTCCTGGCAAAATGGTGCAGGGGGGTACAGCTCCATGCTCCAGAGCTCCCACCTCCAGCAGCAGATGATAATGAGAAAAAGTAAACCGCTCAGGCTTTGAGACTTCCCAGCAATGAGATCTGTGTTAAACAGCACTAATTATCAGCTGGAAGCCTAATCTGATAACGGGTTTGAGAAGACAGAGACAGACCATTTTGTTTCTTCAGTGGAGGAAATTATTTTTAAGGGTGTTGCTTCAGCATCAGCCAGCTTAATAATTATTGTCAGTGTGCTTATAACTCTTTATGCAAAAATATCTTTTTTCTGCTAAATCTACTTGAACAATTTTCTCCCCAGTACTAATTTAATGATAGAGCCAAAACCCTAATTGATATTGGTGAGAAATGCAATACAAACACATTATTTTCTTGGATTTTGAAACATAAATGGCAGACACAACTTTGACTGAATGGACTTCTTTATGCTTTAACAGACAGTTTATTGGCCCAGACTCCTACATATAAAAAGCACAATTCCAAAAGCAATACATTTTTAATTGAAAAATTCATGTATTTTTACTATGTACAGGTAACTTTGTCAGGTAAAGGGCTTTTAAAACAATTTTAATTCATGGAATGTTGTTTAGAAACTATATTCTCACCATAGCAAGTGCTTATAGGAGGGTATTAAAAGAAAAAAATAATCTATTATTTAAATCATACTTTATTGGAACTTGCTTTTTTAATATATTAAAGAACACATAAAGCACAGTGATCACTGAGCCGTATGTGTCCAACAGCTCTTCAAGAGACTTGTGGAAATGTATAAAACAAGCAGTGATACAATCCTTTGCCAAACACTGTCATAAATTTTTTATTTGGCAGCTAACATTCTCACTAGCTTTCTTGGCAGCAATTGGGACCTTTAGCAAGAAAGGTGCAGGAGAAAAATACCTTGTTTAGAGATGTTTTCAACACTTTCTGGGATTTTTCAGAACTTCTGCCTGCAGCATATTTTACAACCACAGTCTCCAGTCACCTGATGAGTGGGTGGTGGTTTTAAACTTTTTTTTTTTAATATAGACAGCCTACTACTTCCCTCTGGCCTTCAGCCTAGGATGTGAGCATGTGGAATGGGGCTGTGTGTTCCACAGAGATACAAGTGGTTGCTCCTCTCTGTCTAGACAAAAAAAACTTGAAAATAATATCAGAATGTACCTTTCATTGCTCCTGATACTATCTGTATCTTATTCCTGCGTGACAGAGATAAATGAAAGTCAAACATATGGTGATTACTTTTGCATTTTTCTCAGGAGATATCTGCAGAAGAGCTGGTCACAGGTGCAGCTGCCCTGGCCAGCCAGGGGGTTGCTGAGGAACAGAATTGGGAAATAAATTTCTGTGCCCAGGTCCAGAGGTTTTTTTGTTTGTTTTCCTTTAATATACTGAACTTAACATCTGATGCATTACCTTCCTCCATGAACCCAGATGTGCTGATGTATGTGTCTTACCAATTCACTTATGGAAAAGATATTCTATATTTTGGTATTTCATCATTTCAGAATAAAAAGAAGATGAACCTACTTTACATTTCAGCAACTTCCTCCAAAACTTTCACAACATTAAGATACATTTCAGTTCTTCACATGAACAGAAAGGAAACAGTCTTCAACAGATGTGGACAAGAAAAACACCTTATCTGCCTCAAATGAGAAAGGCTGGAATTTAGTTTTAGACAGCACACGTTGCTTTAAACACAGGCCTAATTAAAGTAGTGCTGTTACAATTATAAACACAAACTAAAAGGCTTCCCCACAGCCTGTGCTCCAGTTTTGCCTGTCGTGTTTACCAGGGGCATCACCCCTGGAGAACGTTTCAGAGCCCACACAGACATCTAGTGGCAGGTGAAAACACTGCACGGTGGCACCGCCACCTGGCACAGCTCCACGGGGACCTGAAGCCGTGCCAGGGGTGAGGTGAGCTAACTTTGCTACGACTATAGCTGGGCAACCAAACGGGGAAAGGTGTGCTTCCCCTGCGCCATCCCAGCAGTCATGGAGAGACAGCTGCTCTGGTGGCAACTCTGGCTCCCCAAATTTATATTACTATTGATTCTCTTCAATTAAAACAGAGCTCTTTTTGTCTTTCTGAGTAGCTTTAAATGTCTCTCTCCTTGCTACTATTTTATTTTACGTAAAAACTGCAGAGGCTGATTATGTAGCATCATTTGAAAGTTTCTCTGAGCGTGGCTGTGTGCAACGCAGCTGACGGCAACACGCCAGGGCAATGAGACTTTGCAGGCAGCAAAAAACACACACGATGAGAAAGTCCAGTCAATAATAAATTCTAAATGGTCGGAGGAGGAATATGACTTGCTCCACATCAATCAATGGAAAGATGCCTAAAACTTCAGTGGGGTTTGAGTCCCACATCTGCAAAGGAGATCAAGCGCCACAGCTCTGCACAGAGTTGTAAGAGCTCAGTGCCCTGATTCTGCTCTGTTACACCATTTTAAATCAAGCAGTACTCAGTGGTGTCATAACCCTGTACATCTGTGTCAGACCCTGTGTTGCAAGGACAGACTTGATGCCAAGAATGCAAAACAGATGTTGCTTTCCTAATGTTTTTTTGGTTGTCCTTTAAGTTGTTTTCATGGGGTTCTGTTTTCATTTTGGGGAGCAAAACAGGTCGACAGGACTTTTCAGAGGGCAGACTGGAAGAATGCTTCTGCATCTTCCTTTTTATTTTGTGTGCATGTGTGAATATGCAGAGGCTTTGAGTTACAACTGGGAATTTTTTTTTTTTTTTTTTTTTAAGCTTCATTTAAGCTATGCTCAGTTCCCTTGGGGCAAAGGGAAAGGTAGCTATTTGTGGATGGGAAAAAGGGCTTTTGTGAACAGCAAAACTGCATTACCAAACAGCTTAAGAAAAAGATTTTTTGAAGTTATTTTTTACTACTACTTTAAGAGGAAACAGGGATAAATATATCTTTTTTGCATGTTGACTCATTAACAAATTTAGCAATAAACACCTTGCAATTAAGTCCACTAGTTTACTGCTGTCCAGAAGTTTCTCAATACTTTGCACAGAAGGTTTTGGAAAACACATAACTAAGAAATGGTGAAGGCAAATCCCAACAGCTTGCTCAAGCAAATCTAGCCAAGGCTTAAACTCACTTCTGAACACTGAAATTCGAGATGCTGTATCAAATAAGCAGCTCTTTTTCCCTGAAGAGAAGAAACTGGGTGTAGCTAACCTAGTGCATAATAGGTTTATTCTCATTCACAAAACAGGAATTACTTTATGGCCCCAAAGTAAAACTAGCAGAGAAATATACTGGCAGATTTGCTGCAGATGTGTGTTGTGACACGTATGCAGGGAATCTGCTATTAATCACACGCTAAGATTTTAATATTATGTAGGGTAATGCAGGCAATCATTATGGTGGAGGTTCTGGATGCATAACAGCCTAACCCACAAATGGGACTTTTAAATTTAACTCATTTGAGCTCGCTCTCACACTGCACCAGTTGAATTCCCTGGTTCATCCCCCCACTCTCCACTACATACATTTATTTCAATATCTATTGTGCCTTTTTTTTTGTGCTTGTCCTCTGCTTCTTTTCTTGAGACACGACAGTTGTTGGGGAAAGTGCAGCTTTTCAATTCTCCCGTTTGCCAGACTATGACAGGAATGTTCTTGTTAGGGGGGCTGTTTGTGAGACCCCTGGACATGTACCCAGCACAGGAAACAGTCTGGCTCAAATGCTGGAAAAGCCATTCTTCACCTGAATCCTTCAAAATTTGTGTCTGAACATAACTAGAACCTATGTATCCATACCCAGGCTAAGATTACTACGGACAATTATACCATGGAAATGCATTATTCTGACAAAGCAATCAATCACGTTATTTCTCACAATTTCAGTTCACCCCTAAAATTTTCCTTACCTCCAAAGCCAGCTGGATATTATATTACTGAAGCTGTTGAAAGGGTGTAACACTAACCATGAAGCCAAAGGCCACTAAAACTATGCAATGCATAAATTTTTATTGTTTGCTCAGCATTGAAATCTCATTAGGGCTCATAACTCATCGGCGCACTGCAAACATTTGCATCTGCTGATCATGAGAACTTGGACGGAATGTACACCTTTGGCTAATTTACTTGTTATGTTTTTAGATGAGACTGTGTTGCTTTTTATTTTCTTTTAAAAAGTCCTTATGCAGTTGTGAGTCAAATGTCCAGTTTTTAAACTGAATACATGAAAACTTTCATTTGCAGTTTCTCAAGGTTGTTCTGTTGCTGGCAATGTTCATGATCATCATTTTACAAAAGCTTCATTTGACTTAGTATTCAGGGTAGTCATTGTTTGAAAACTGTGCCCCATAGAGCATTTCACTTCATTCATCCTTTCTGTTTTAAGCAGCCACATTTTAATTAGATTAAAATTTGTCCTCCAATTAGCTTTCATTAAAGTTTATAGATTACAGGAAAAATCTCCACTGAGTTGTGCTTCAAAACTGTGCCTTAAGTTTAAAATGAAATAACTGTGCAAATGAAGCTATTATGAAGATTATTACTATGCAAAAAACATCAGTCGCTTCTTGGTTTACTTATACATTTAACTCTGTAATTCATTTTGCCAACTTCAATACCTCTGTGTTCTCTAGAGTAGTCATCATAATAATACCTTACAGTTACAGGATACCTTTCATTACCAAGGATCCTTAGGGGCCTGATTCTGCATACCAGTGTTCCTGTTGAAGTCCCTGAAACTATTTGAGCAAGTGCTCCTTGCTGCATGTGAACCAGAACCCAAGTACAGGTCAAATCCTGCTTCCAGATACCCACGTAGCGTTACTGCTGATCTGCGCAGCTCAGAATGCAAACCAGATAGGAACATTATGTAAAAAGTCCTTCTGGGTGAGATGTGGCAGCTGCTTAATGGTGCATGGTTACAGGACTCACCTCTGTAAATGAGGGTGTGAGGACAGATACTTCCCCCACAGTTAAAACTGCAGAGAAAGCTGAGAATGTAACTATCCAAAGAGGAAGCGACTCCGTAGGACACGGGCTGGGGCTGCATCTCTGCTGTCACTCATGTCTTCAGATGTGACATTGCCAAGTGTTGGATGCCCAGTCACTAATACCTCCTGCACATGCAAATCTGCTATGTGCTGAAGGCAATATAAAGTTTGCAGTTCACCAGGCTTATCCTACAACCAGACATTTACTCTAGAGCTACCTCTTGGTGGAACACAAGGGACTCCATGTTGGAGCAGGGCACCACAGAAACGGATCTGTTTGCAGGAAATTCTCTCCCAATAGCAAGAGCTATAAATATATACATATAATTAAAAATAAAGAGAGAGAGAGACGCAGCCAACATTTTAAAACTAAAAATAGAGACACTTGGGTTACAAAAACAGGGACCTGTCTTTGCTCTAGCAACATATTTCTGATAGAGGGAACACAGTGGAAAACAACTACTTCACTACAAATGAAATGCAGATCATTAGCATGGGAGAATTTTTTCAGCAAAATGCAGGAGTGTAAAAAGCAGTTTCACCTATTTTTCATGTGCTAATTGGTTGAACAACCACTCGTAAGTCTTCACATCCCTGTGGTAACTAGTGTTATTCCTGCTTAGCAGATGGCAAAAGTAAAGTTTAAAGGTGTCAAAGGCTAGAGGGGAATTTAAATGCTTTGACTCAAGCCAAGACCATGTTTCCAAGATGCAAAGCAGCAATACTAATTTTAGGAGTCATGCTCAAGTCTGTTCCTTCTTCCACCTGTACTCCTCCTCCTGGTGTTCACTTCTGCCATCTCCTTACAGCATGCCAACCTCAGTTGTGCTGACTCAACAGCTTATGGGTCCATGTCACGAATCAGATCAAGAAATTGATTCAGGACAAAAAAAGAAAGAGAAAAATGAGAAGGGGGGAGAGATGAGGAGAGATATTTTGCACTAGATCAATTCAATCTGAAGACATTGACAGGAAAACAGAAGTGCCCATGTAAACAGGAAAGCAGCTGGATGCAGCATAGGGGCAAGAGTGAGTATTTTTGTAGGCAGGAGATTCTGTTGTTGATGTTGATGGTTTTGTACCACAGGACTGAGGTCCAAACCATTCTGAAATCATTCAATTTTTGTGTTTTAACTGTTTTATAACTCTTGTTCTGTTTACCTCCCTTTGCCTGCTTTGCTCTGAGGAAGAGCATAGTTACTCTTTACTACCTTAGCTCAACAAATTTACACAAGGAAATTCAGAAACTGCAAGTATTTGACTTTCCACAATCAAGACCTGGAATACCAAGTTTGCCTTCTCAGTTACACTGTCTGTATTTCAGAAATTCTGCTCCATTTCCTCAATAGAATTGCCATGTTTCATAAAATACAGACAAACTAGTCATGCTTTATGTCAAGGGTGCATTTACAAATAGTTTATAAAGGATTTAGATGATTAACCATATATTAGGACCGTTAATCAAATTTAAGAGGCTATTTCAGAATTCTACAGATCAAGCAGTTATTTATAATCCTTGTTATTGCTTTCTACCTTACATCCAATCCTAATGCACACCATTAGAATATTCTGCTAACTCTTTATCAATTATTTGTGTTAGCAGCAAAAATCCAAACAAAAAAACTCCCCCAAATCCTATAGTAAGGAATAGGTTAGATAATTAGGACATTGAGACTCCTAGACTAAATGAATCAGACCCAAGAATCAAATCTTTGGAGGTAATTAGCCTCTGCCATGATTTAGATACTTCAATGTCCTTAAAAATCTCAGCCCTCATCACTGTGCACATGGGATTTAGGCAATTAAAAAAAGCTGGCAAAGTGTCATCTGAAAAGGCACAAATGCTGCAGTAACTGCAACAGCTGAGGAACACATATTTTCTTCAAAAAACCATCAGCATCATGACAGGTTGCTTAAAGCTTCAGTGCTTCACGCTGGTTGGGAAAAAAACCAGACAATGGAAAACTTGAGGAACGTTAAATTTAACTGTTATCCTTACAAAATGTAGTTCAGCTCAGTTAGAACAGAATGAAAAGTTATTTCTTGTCATTTTATTCAGTTATTTGAAGCAGTGTCTTCTCTTTTTCATAGTTTTCACTTGTTACTAGACATACAGAATGTTTTTAATGAAGAAATAACTACAGATCACTTTTTATTGTGATATGATTTATATAGTTTAAAAAAAAAATCTGTTCTGGAAGTATAGTGTATTTGGTGCTATTTTTGCCTAGGAATGGAAACTCGAACTGGAAATAGAGTCATTCATTCACACTTACAGGATGACATCGCGTTGACAGGCATGCAAACTTGGAAAGGTGCTACGCAGTCACTCTTAAAATACTACACTGTATTTTTTTCCTTCTAAGCTTCAATTAAGAAAATGTTATAGAGGGATCAGTACTTTGTGAAGGCTAAGGGTTCATAATTTGCAAGAGATCCTCTTTCAGAAGTACAAAGACAGAAAAGTCAAGGCACTAACAACTAAATAAACTGTTTTCACAACAGAACTGGCACGTTCAAGCCCCTCTGCAGTGAGGTGCTGTGCTGTCAGGAGTTCTGCTTGTTCACACTCATCTCAAAGAGCATTCCCCAGTCCCATCAGAAAGGTCATCAATCCTTCCTGCCAGGTAGTCCGTTACTTGCCTTGGCTGGGGTTTTTTTTTTCTCAGTTTGAGGAGAATGAAAATCATAAAAGGTGTGAGAATATGGTTGAGGTAGATAAACTTAGAGATTCTAACAGAGCTGGAATGCTGTTGGTGCTAACAAGCCCTGAGCAAGTGATCCATGTCTGGCATGCTCTGCCAAACAAACTGCATTTACAGAAGAACCAAAAATAAAACAAGCAACTTTAAACCTCCTGAACGTGTGAGCCTGGGTCTAAGAATCATATTTGCACTTGCTCCCACAGGCTTGCTTCCAAAAGGCACACAAAACTGGAGGGACCTTTCTAATGGGAAGGAAGGAAGGAAAGTTTCCATTTGAGACCTGGCATTTTGGAATGGCAGAAAGAGCAGCTGACCCCAGGGGCTCTTGCCCCTCGGTGTCAAATTCCTACAAGAGCAGCTTGTGAGACTTCGGCCCTATCATACCTGAATCAAAACGTCAGGGCTCGAATCCACACCACAAGTCATGCTCTCTGAAACTGAGGTATATAATCCTCTTGGCTTTGCTTTCTGTTGGGCTTTTCCACCCTTTTGCATGCCTCTGCAGTGCCAATCGACATGTGCTTCCCCTTTTTGTCTTACAGAGAAAATCTCAGCTAGGCCCAAATTTTAATGATTTAAAACGATGCGCTCTGTAACTTCCTTTGCACCAGCTTCCTTGTTTTCTGCTGGTTCTAAAAAACCCCTTTGACCCACTCATAAGAACACCATTTCTGTTTCTGTCATCCCAAATTAACAAATGAATGAGGAGAGGGAAACTCCTCTGTCACTCCAACCTTCACCCTTCGAGTCCCCCTGCCTCATTGCAGCCCTGGTGCTCTAAAATAAAAGGAGCATTAATGGGCTGAAGTTTCCATGGGACATCAGCACTTACTTAAATGATATTCTGAATTGTGGGCTAACTGGTGGTGGGCAAGGGCAGGTATTTACTTCGTGCAGTCTCTTAGGATACAATGGATTTATGGCCGTCAATTCTGAACAACACCACTATTGTCTCTTCACATTCTATCTGCCTCCATTATTCATTTGTGTTGATTTTGATTGATGAAGACACTTTAAAAAAGGAGGAGAGGAGGGAGGAGGGGGAGAGGAATACTTCAACTGTTTGGTTTCTAATTCCTGTAAATCTACAGTTCATACTGCAAGAGTACTACTCAAAAGAAATGCCAATCCCCACATTTTGGTAAGGGGTTTTCCCTTTTATCAGTCTCTCTTCTTTCTGAAAGAAGTGGGGTGCAAACAGTGCTTCCATTACATACCTAATCACCATAGGGGTGGCACATCACACTTCAATCAGCCATGAAATGTTGGGGTTTTTTTATGAAAAAAATATTAAGGCTTCTGCAAAACCTCTCCTTCATATTTACTTCCTATGCCACAGCTAATTAAGTTTTAGAGCTGGTTTGATAAGTCAAAAATTGCTTGGACCACAGACTTGAACCCAAGAAGAGTAGACAAAACTTCTTCATTGAAAGTGAATGCACCTGTTAGAAATCTGACTGTGTGGAAGTCATAAAGAAAAAGCCCAGCTTTGGCTTGCTTGCTTCCAAATATATGGTATTTACTGACCTCTTATTAAAATACCCTCACAGAATACAGATTATGAACCACCTGATAGATTTCTTTCCATGGGAGGCAGTGTCTGAGGCCTGGGGGTAAAGAGATTCCTGAGAGTTGTTTATATTCAGTTCACTTCTCTCAAAGTTTTAAATGGGCTTCTGAACAAGCACTACAAACTTGCCAAGCTCTCTGCTTACTTATGGAAAAGAGAAAAGAGAGAAAGAGAGAGAAAGAGAGAGAAAGAAAAGAAAATAAAAGAAAGGAAAGAAAGGAAGATACACTCACCACTTTTGCATCTCTCCTGCTCAGAGATCAGCCCCAGCATATGCTGACTGCAACATTCAATGGACTGCCTGTAGCCAAGGGAAGCCCAGTACCCTCCTGAATATTTGGTCACAGGACTTCCTTACTAGTTACACCCCTTTTTGCACTTTAAATAGTAAGAGCTATAATAAAGCAAGAAAAGTAGTGAAAAAAAAGGACAGATACATTTTTAATAAACTGGCATCAGATGTCACAGTCACAACCACATTCAAAAATCAACCCCTCTATTGAAATTTTGGTGTCTAAAATGTTAGTGTTTTAAAATGACTGCAGGCTCAGAAAGAAAGCTTTGCTGTTTCCTATTATCTCTGAAAATGTGGGCTTAGAAACATTACTTACAAAAAAAGAAAACTTGACTTCCAAGAAGAAATAGGTGAAGGGAAGAAGAGTCTGTGGAACTGCTGAATACACAAAAGCTTGCTGCTTGACCACTAGGTTAGTTTTACAAAGCATAATTACATCTGCCTTTTTATAATGTTATGTGGTTCATATTATTACTTTCTGCACCATCTTTCATGTTTCAAGGGAGTAGGCTTCTACTAACTGGTGTTAGGAAGAAACTAATTCTAATTACTCAGTGTTCCTGCAGCTCCCTAAGAGGGATACAAGATGTATGCAAAATCATCCAGTTCTGCTTTTGAAACTCCCGTCTTCACAATTTTGACTTTTCAAAATGATCTGCTCTTAATATAACATGAGTTGTGTCAAAGGCTGTCAAATAAACGATAAAACTCTCAGGAAATAAACATCTCTCCCCTAGTAGGTTTGTATATATTTCCGCAAAAGTAAAGAATTCTAAAAGTAAATAAACACATGGGAGGATTAGAGAAGCAATAAACAAAAGCATTTCCTCATTTTGAATTTAAGAAAATAGGAGCCTCTTTTCAGCCATTGCCAGGAAATACTAATGCACAGAGGTGAAGTTTGTACTTGCTAAAATATTATTTCATTCTAGGGCATATGGACATGCATTCACTCATACATACACACATTGCATGTATATCCCCAACCAAAATTTAAATCAGGTTTCTACTGATGGATTGATGGGCAGAGGATTTTAACACCCGTTTGGACCAACACAGGCACAGGGACTCCTTGCTGCAAGATGATAAAGACTAAACCTTTTAGTCCTAATGAAGGAGTTTACAGGATTCCTAATCCCTGCACCCCACCTCACTTCTCCCACAGTCCTGCTGAAAGCTTTAAAACAGTCCCCAGCACTAACATGGTACAGAGCCTGTTGAACATGCTGATCTGCTCATGATTACTCTTTGCCACTGTAAAACAATCTAACTCCTCAAGTGAATGGAGTCTGTAGCAACAATGGTGTTATTGACTTGTTGCTCCAGCTCTATTTAGTTATTACCCTCGAGGCCACAATCAATAGACTTTGCACCAAGTCAGCCTAATAAATCCCAGGCTTTCACTGGAGCTTTGCCAGGAACTGCTAGAAAATCTATGGCAGTCAAACACTTAGAGTATGAATAACATAGAAAGCTGTACTGACAGCTGTATAAATTAATTAACAAGGAATGTTCTTACTCTTTTAAGAAGATCATAATGCACGTTTACCGTGATTTAAGGAGTCACAGGTAGAGCAACAGAAAAATTACCTTTGTGCTTTCATTTAAAATAAAAATCAAATATGATTAAAACAAAACAGCTTCAGACTACTTTTTCCTCCCTTTGATTATTGGACATGCAAAAATCTGCATTCACACTACTTCTGTGGCCATTTAATTATTCCAAGTTTGATTTAAAAGGGAACTGAGCCCAGCAACCACTGACCACTCAGTGCAAATGGTGCTGGCATTTTAACCGGATGAATGTTGACTGTTGTGTGCTGGTATCTGCGAGGGGGACTTCAATCGCGTCTGTAACGCAGTGATTAAAACAGAAACAAAAGGAAGGGGGAAAACAGTTGTTGGAGAAGTAAGAGGTTGGTCACTAGTGAATTCCAGGTTCTTTCAGTTCCTCCTGTAATAAGCGAATATTCTGCAGAGTCAGCTGCGAGGCGCCTGATCGCAGTGTCCGGAGACGCGCTGAACCCACTGTGGCAAGAGCTTGGTGCCAGCCCCAGAACAAAAGAACCTCCTTTTTGCACATTGGAAACAAATGTAACAGATCAATAGGCTCTTACAACTGATTAGTTGTCCCAGTGGTACTCTCTGGGAGCATTCAGCTTTCCTAACGAGGGACAATGCTTTGCTGGGAAGCAAGGAGGGGCTTGGGCACCTGCCAGGCTGGCTCCCCACCAGTGGAGGTGGGCACAACCTGGGGCAGAGACAGAGTTGAGACAGAGCTGTGGCCTTTGACTTGCAGGGAAGTGAAGGAAGGCTTGGGCAAGAAGGCAGAACTAAGCCATGCTGTTAGCATGGGAAAGGTGAAGGAAATCTGTCCCAGGCCTAGGCAGAACTGATCTCACGAGCGAGGTGAGGGATGTCAGACCAATCTGTCCTGTCTGAGGAGGGGGTAGTAAGCAGATGGGGGGACACAGACACTTTTGAGTGGAAAAGAAGGTGTGACAATGCTCTGAGATGTCTTTCACCATCCACAATAAGGAAAGGACTTCAAGAAACCCAGAGAAGCAAACAGAAAGCCTACTGGCTCTCAATAATGGATGCTCATTTTGCTCCTTTTGGGCTTTAGGGACTCTCAGGAACCTCACTGGAAGCAAGGGGAATCTTTTTTTCATTTCATGAGGAGATTCTCAGGAATCAACAAGGGAAAACCCACTAAGCATTACTTCTTCTTGGGATACTTGGTTTATCCATCATTTCTAAAAGAAGGAAAATCCTGCTTATTTAACTTGATAAAGAAAGGGGTCACATTTGGATACCAACCCACAGGAAAGGGCATGTGAGTGCTGGCATGCATATATTCTGAACATACTCCTACCCTGAAGATGGACAGCCTCACCCAGAATGGTTGGTCGCCACAGTTTTTTCAAAAAACTAGATTTTCAAAGGTCATTCTGATACCACTTGTTATCAGCAGAGAGGAAGGGATGAAGTTCATTTCACAGCTCTCAGTTCCTATCTTCTATGGACAAATGCATTTAGTCTCAGCTTTTGAATTCAAAAGTAGGGCTTTCAGGAACTTCAATGTTTCTAAGGATTGAGGAAGCAATTGCTACTGAAATTTCCAAATTCTGTTTAAGTCCTCCTGCCCCAAAAGGACTCATGAGCTTTTTGGGAAAAAAGTAACACTTTTCATTTAGAGCGTGACCTCAAATGTGAGGTTATTTGATTGCTTCTAAGTACTGCTCTTCCCTTCTCCCTTCCATTCATTTTCCTTTTTCAATATGCCAAATTGCTTTGTTTTAAAATACCCCTTTCTACAGAATCCTATGTAAAGCATATATGCATCAAATAAAAGATCTGCTTGGGAATTAGGACATATTTTCAAGAATAGCAAGTGAGGTGAAGAGCCAGAGTTTCTGAGAGCTCAGGCCTGTGAAAAAGGCCTAATTTTCATTATCAGATGAATATCTGTCCTTTTAAAATATAACTTCTCTTTAATAAGGTCAATTTCATAACCCAAAATTGTGTCATCAAAAGCACTGTTCATATTTGAAAATTTAGGATTCAGAATTCATTGAAAGTAATTTGAACCCACCAGGGATGCACCTGGAGCCTTATAGCTCTTCTGGCAATGTACCATCAGAGGTGACCATATGCCATTGTCTGGCACCTTGTTAGCAAAATGGAGTTATTCTGTGTTTGAGTAAAAAAAGCCTGACCAGTTTCTGGGCCCTGGGTCATCCTTGAGATTTCTTCTGCCATGTGACTGTTTTTATTCACTAACTTTCTGAAGACTCAGTCAATCACTGTGACATGTTGATGCAGCTTTTGTAACAAGCAGAGGCAATAACATACCTGTATTTTTCAAGCAGCTATTTCAAACATAGTATCTAAACTCCTACACCTTTATTTTGTGTGTGCAAACATGACCATGGACTTCAAACCTTAGCACGTGTGCCAATTGCTGACCTGGCAGTAGGACACAGCAATGCAATGCTGGAAGCTCCATGAGTGGAAGGCAGAGACTGAACATCCAGGACCTGCCAAAAGCAACAGTGCTGGATCTAGGGCTGGCATCCTTTTTCTTTCTGAGCCAGTTTTGCAGCAAGCTCCACGATGCTGTCAGGGAGCACTCTACTGCTGGAAGCTGCTCTGCTTTGCTGATGAGATTTAAAACTAAGCTCCTGGTCTTTTGGGAGTCGTTAAAGATCCTGAGATAAAAGTGAATCTCATTAGCCAATCTTAAGAAACTCATAGGAAGAGGGGCTGCACAAGGAGAAATAGCTGTTTATGAGCACAGCAATGCAGAATTTCATTAAGTTCTTGCCCATATTCTGCGTCTGACCAATACAGAAGAAGACAAATACAGAGATGCCAAAGGATTCCCAACCTCTCATTTCCTAACATCTTCAGAAATATTAATCATCAGCTTCACAGCATTATCCAGCCTACTTGCTTTTTTCTCCACTGCTCAGCTTCTTGGTTGAGGCCCCCCTGGCCTCACTGCAGCCAGCTCTACACACAGCTGGCACAGCTGAGTCGTGCCTGTCCCCAGCCCTTTTATTCAAGCCACAGTGTCACCCTGGCTGCCTGTCCACCAGGAACTTTCTAGAGGAACACCCACAGAGCACAAAACAGCTTCACAATTTGGGTCTGCTGTGCAATTATACTACCCCTTTAAATTTTTTAATAAAACTGGCAACTCTTAGCAATCACAGGAAAAAAAAATTATGATTATTTTAAACAGACATCAGTCAAATGTAGGCTAAAAATTTGACTTTCCTTTTTCCTTGTCTCTTCTTTTCCTGCTCATTGCACTGCATGCAAATCCCTCTCCCCTCTTCACAAACTAATTTGATGGTCTTATTTTTAAGCATAGTAACAATTGTTCATACTAGTAATCAAATAACAGCATTTTCCCTAAGTACCTAGTTTTTTTCACTTGTACATGAATAAGTACAGTAATTCCCAGGCATACAGCCAAAGCAAGGCAGAACTTCCAAAAAATTGCATCACTCTTTACAGCACTGCCTGCTACACTACTCTACAATTGCTTCTGCTCCTTGAAATAATCCCCTCTGAAATGGAGCTCTGGATTTTGGCGGGTGACAATCCCAAGAGGTACCACAGTGATGGCCAACTATCCGTAACCAATAAAAGTAAGCTTGCCAAAGCATCCTCTTCCTCTTTTTAGTTCTCTGATTTCCATATTCTTGAGAGCTGGCCCAGAAACCCTGGCCAACAGTAGACAGCCATACCATGGCACAGATTTAGAGGATGAAGAGTATAAATGGAAATACAGAACAGTTGAAAAATTACATTTTAATTCAATTTTCTGAAAAACAGTCCCACACTTAAATGCACTTTGGATGAAGACCATAAAAGTTGTACAGCTTCTCTGGCTGCTTTTCTAAACTCAAATGTGTGCTATTTCACTTTAATCTTAACTGCTCCTTAAGGTGATAACACTGAACAATGTGGCTCTAGAATATATAGGCCAAACAAGAAGCAGGAAACATTTTTCTTTCCAGCAGGTCTGCAGAGGTATAACAAAAAGAAACACTCCTGAGCACTAGACTAGCACTGAACAGAAATGATAACATTGTACAGGGCTGAGTTTTCAGTGATTTGTTCCTTTCTACCAAATGTTCTGAAGCTAATTGGCCCTGGAAAAGAATCTGTGCAAAGCTGGTATGGCCCAGCCTGCTTTAATTGGGGTGGTGCCCACCAATAGCTCCTCAGGATCAGGGCAAAGGCATCCTCCTGCCAAGCCAGGCTCTTAATTTACTCGTGTCCCTTCGAAATCTCTCCATCATGATAGACTGGATCAACCCAATCTAAATGTTTTGATCTGTTACATATGTGGAAAATGAGATACTGGCACACACACATAAAACAGCTGTTTTCTAAGTGCAGTCCTTTAATGGCCTCAACACAGAGCACAAGGCAAGTGAATTAGTCCAATGGAGACTGAGTTACCTTCCCCTGTCTGTGTAACATGGGAAATTCAATGCCTGCTTTAAATGACAGAATTAAGCTAGATGTAACTCACCAATTGATTAATTTTCTCAGCAGACTGAGATTGATCTGAATTTTCTCTTTTGTGCAGTAAGTATTCTACACTTGTCCTGAAACAAGTTAGCTAAAACAAATTAGTCAGCAAGGAATAAATTTAAAGGGACACTGACGGATCTAATTTAGCCCCAAATTAAGGATGAAAGGGAGAACAATACAAAATAAATATTAAAAAGTCAGCCTGGAAAAAATCCCAATGCTTCTGTGGACTTCTTATAAGGAAATAATTTCCATTTAAATAATATTCACAACCTGCAATCGAGTTCTGTGGTGAAGGTGAAATTTACTTTCAGCGAGGTGACACCAGCAAGTCCACTCAGCTCCTCAGCTGCAACCACCAGCAGCAAACAGACCACAACAGGCAAATGCAATATTTCTAACCAGTGATCCAGGGCTGGTTGTTGACAGTTTAAATACATGGCTATCTTGTTAGTATAATATTTTAGGGATCATCCATAAAAATTTCAAGTATTTTAAAAGGCACTTACGAGAGCAGGCAATATGATCATTGCTGGTATGATTGCTTTTATCCAGAGGTCCTCCTGAACTGCTATGGCAACTTGTGCACTTGGATTCATGAGTCCACCACCAACTTCACCTAGAGGAATTCTGCAAAGATGCAGCTTTGTGGGCCTTAAGACCTGACCTGGCATGAGTGGACTAAAAAAGGAGATCAGTTCAATCACATTCATCTAACTGTGGCAATTTGAAACAGTTCCCTGATCTTTTTCCAGTTTCAAATTCAGCATCTGAATTGCATAGATATAAAAAAAACCAAACAACCAACATTTTCAGATTGGGTTTGTTCAATGGCACTTTCCCACCATGCTTTTCAGTCCTTTGTTGGTCACAAACCAATTTTAAGCTCACAGGACCTCTTGTGATGGGCACTCAGAAACATGCATACTCTGCTTGCTGTTGTATGAAATAAGACCCATGGCATCCATACCATAAATGATCAGCCACTCCTCATTAGATCTCAAGTTGTTAACTGAGCTCAGAACTTTACATTTTATTTACGAGACACTTTAAGATAGTAAATAAAACCTGACGTGCTGAATAAAACAAAAAAGACAAAGGAATGACAACAGCAATTGTGGTTCCTTGTGGGGGAGGCACCACAGAACACGACATTATCCATGGCAGCAATAAATCAGCACTGAAAAGAGTTTAATAAAGCTATTGAGTAAAAGGTAGAAAAAGGAAGTGTAAGGGCAGTTCTTACAGGAAGAAGTAAATTGATTATATCACCCCGATGGTGATAAATATGGTGATATCAGCTGCCTTGTTGCTCAACTGGATGAAATAGCACGTATTTCACCAGCCTATGGGATTAAAACCTGGAGGTGACAAATTGAATTGGCATTAAGAATAATGTTTGCCTTTGTAATTCTTTTTTTCTCAAGAAACTTACTATATTGAATGGGACAAAACTTACATTTAAAGGAAGGCTTTATTTGTCACACATATGATCTTAACTCAATAAACCAAACAAGGCTTTTCTCTCTCCCTAAATCAGTATAATAATGGTAGTTTTGTTTAAGCTGCTTGTTTATACAAGAGCCTGTAGATATATAGACCTTAGGCTAATCCTATTGCTGAAAGTAAGACCTAAATGAAAACAAATCTCAACCAGCAGATCTTTATTTTAAAGACAGCTCTGTTCAAATCAGCTATGCTGATTGTACTCTGAGATAACCCACACACCATTTAAGGTCGATCACTTCAGCAAACATGAGCTTTGCACTGCAATTTTCTAGTCTTTTATTTTCCAGGATACTGAAGACCCCCACAACGACTTTATCAGAGAGTTACACAACTTCAGGCCAACAGATTCTTCAGGGAAAAGAAATAAATGCAAAAGCTCAATTTAAAATCTCTGTGTTAGATTCTCCAACAATGCTGGATTTTAGTACTGAAGTGCAGGTTCCATTTTCTCTTTTTCTCTTTCATGCACACACTAACTAGAACACAGAGTGATGGCAACTTGACTTTTTCTGGTCCACATAACATCTACACAAAACTCATGAAAATGATGTTCAAGAACCTGAATGTGGTTTTACCCCTCCCAAACGAAATATTTTTCCAAGGAATACATAATATCTCTCAGGGATACAGTGGAGAGTGGGAATAAGGGAAATGGAAAAAAGCAGTATCTTTTAAAAGCCAACAAACTTTTAAAATTATTATTATTTTTCAGTGTGAAACAAAAGCCCTATAAGATTGGTAAATCCCCAGAAAAAGACTGGTAAATGCTTGTCTTCTGCAAATACATTGGTAGGGTCCATCACTTTATGTGCACTCATTACATGCTGATGGACTTAATCTTTAAAAGAAACTTAATTTTCTCTGTGAAAACATTTGCAGAAGAGAACAGATAAACTCTAAATGTAACATGGTCAACTTCCATTCTCCCCCTTCCTCTACCTTTCCTACTGAAGTGGATAGAAACAGGCCCCCCTGAGAAAGTCAGGACTCTGGCCCTCAATGATTGACCAAAGCCAACACAGCCCAGTGCCACCAACAGTGGCTTTAGTACTCCCTGCAACCCTACAGTTCCCTGTGATCTGCCCAGATGAGTCTGGAGTCCTTTCCTAAATACACATGCATGGATTTGTTTGTGGTTTCTGCAGAAGAAATATTGCCTCAGGTTGCATTAAGTTCTGGAAAGAGTTTTCAGTGGCAATTTTTGTTTGCTGGAAAGAAAAACTCCGTGCTCTTGATAACCCCTACTTCCCCTACAAAGAGATTCCATGAGAAACCCTCTGCTATGGCCAGCAGAGAGGTGGGGGAGCTGCTGCCAAGCTGCCTGGCCTTCCCCCTCTCCCGGAACCGCTCCCGGGCTGCACACACACCAGGAGCAATGACCGGGCTTGCACTCCCTGCTCACCACAAACTCCACTGCTGCAGCAAAAGCACAAGTTTTAACAAGTCTGCTGACTTCAATAGCAGCATTTACTAACACAACACATGTCCACAAAGTCAGGAGCTCTTTAGAGCAAGGATTACAGATTTCCAAGGAAAAATAAAGTCTAAACAAAGGAGGTGATGGGCTGACTCTGAAAGGACAGATGATTTGGGTCAGATGTGCATTAAAAGCTTCAAAAGTCATATTGCTTTTTCTCTTAAACCTTTTGTTTATATGTTCAATCCAGCCTTACCCTTCTATTTCTACCTAAGATCCTACTTCTTGCTCTGTACCTGAGGCCTCTACCCCCTCTGTTTTCCTTCCTTGTCTGGTTCCCACTCCTTGTTACCATAAAGCAGTTTGTTTCCCCACTCTTTTTTACTCTTTTGTTCATCCTAAATATTTGTAAAGATAATTTCCTTTCCCAACTCTCCCCAATAAATCTATTAAGGGAAGTGATGAATTCATTGTGCTCCAGCAACGTGCCACAGCCACATTTTGAAAGAAAGGGGTGACATTTCATTGCATATGGGGGATATGAAGGGGCTGAAGGAAGTGACTTTGCCTGCAATGAAGCTTCCATTCAGCCCTGCACTTCTGAGTCTTGGAGACAACATTTAATTCACTACATTGCTCACCCTCAGTGATGTCTTAATTCACTTGGCACCTCTTGTTGACCAGTGATTGAATTTAAAACTGTGGGCTAAAGGGCTCTCTTTGGATTATCTCATTTAGCTAACTGTGTGCTAATCAGAAAATGTGCATGGAGTAGTAAGACAGTTATTGCTGTGTATAACCAGTTACAACTCTTCTAACTCAGTACCCAAGACTGAACATGTCAATATAAAGTTCAAGGATACCATGTGATAGCCTACCTCCTCCTGGAAGGAAGTGCCCAAGGAAGTCTCACCCCAATTCTAAATATTAAACATTATCTAACACCTTTCAAAAGTGAGATTTTATTTCCCTCTCAGTGAGATCTTTGTATTAGATAAAATAATGCTAGATATTTTTGTCATCTACATAAATGTCTAATTCCTCATTCAGTTTTGTAAATTCTTGGCTTGAGTGAATTCCAGTGGCCAGGAACTCTTAGACTGATCACACATTGTGTGAAATGGCAGGTCTGGTTTTGGCAGCTAAGCCAAAGCTGGAAGCTTGTTGGTACAGAAAGATATTTTTAATTGAGAAAGGAATAATTTGAAAAATGCCAAAAAAACACCTGTACATATCTTAGTTTTCTCTTAGACTGATGATGTGACAATTTATTAAGTTTTCTCAACTCTTTGGTCCAGTTGTAAGTCAGAAGAAAAAAGGAAACTGGGAATTCTGGTAAGGGCAATGCCACTGAAATAGTGACACATATATTCTTTTTCTTCTTGACTTATACATGCACATCATTTGTCTGTTTCTTGATAAATGAATTTTCTGGACAGCATTGCTCTTATGGCACATCAAGGCTCATGAACACAGTACACCAGGGGAAATAAGAAATGGATTTTATTAAGTTTATTAGCAGCTAAAAACATGATACTTCAAGGCTGGAAGTAAAGTAATCCACCTACACAATTTGAGTGGAATGAACATTTGGCTTCAACTACAGCTCATATGTAAAATATAAATCCAGTTTCTCCATTGGAAATCTTCTGGGGTTTGGTTTTACACTACCTTGATCAAACTAAGAATTAAAGTTCAAGCTGGCTTCCATTCCCACATGGCAATATGACCTACATGCTTGTATTAGTGGTGCTACTCCTTCCATACCCTTCTTCATATCAGTATTTCCCCCAGCTTCTCTCTCTTTTTTTTTTTCCCCTTCCTTTCCCTTGTTTCAAAGTCAAAGTGAATTTTAACACAATAAGACAATATATTGTGCAGACAATGGAAAAAGTAATTAAAGAAACTTATTACAGAAAGAGCCATTTCTAAACAAGGTCCCATCTCTCCATCACTAAGTATCACAAATGGAAAAGAGTTGCTACCAGAAACAAATGAAGCAAGAAAAAAATTGATCATTTTTGAAAGAAAATTCTGAAGCTCAGTTAGTTGCTGTCAACCTAAACACAGAGGAAATCTCATAAGTGCATGGTCAAGGCTATACTGGAGAAACTGGACTTGTGAGAACCAGGACTTCTGGGTTCAGACCTGCCCCAGACACCCAGTGTGCCTCCTGTGGCTACGTCTGTGCCAGAACCTTTCCATCTGGAAAGTGAAAGTAAAGCTCACATCCCACAAAGGGATGGTGCAGAGCTTAGCTGACATCTGTGGTGCTCTGAAGCTCTTGCATCATGAGAGGTATCTGTATCTGAAATGCTGTCCTTACACACCTACTATCTGCAATAATCTGTAGTGGTACATATTGACTTTTACATTACCAGAAGAAGAAAGACTTGATTTCTTCCCAGATCTCACTCCTTGTACTCTGGGAAGCAGCCCCAAAGCAGAAAGCAGTGTTGCTGCTGTTCTCACTGAAGGGATTTCACACCAAGACTGTTGCTCTGATGACTTTGCCAGTCAACTCACACACTCCACTGTCCCTCAGCCACAAGAGGCCTTGTTAAAAGTCAGTTCAGGCAGGTGAGGTCTCCAAGAGATCTAGAATGGCTCAGATCAGTTCTATCCACTAATGCATCTTCAAGTTACTGTTATTTCCATTGACACTCACAGCCTCTGATTAGCATGGAATAGTATGGACTCCAGTGAGAGGACATCCCCCATGACTGAGGAAGCAATGGCTCTGACAATATAGTTCACCTTCCCCTTATTCCATGGTGAGGAGGCTTCAGTAAATACTCTTTCAAAAAACACTGTTTTGAGAACAAATGGGATCGAAATTGACAGATAGGAAGGAGACCACATCTGGATACCAAACAAGATAATAGGAAGGAGGAGCAGTTGCCTGGACTGGGTGTTGCAGCAGTGGAGTGCAGGAACACAATAACCAACTTCTATAAGTGACTTGCCTGTGTACAAGAGGGAGTTAAATCAGCTAATCATGTATGCCATCACAGGATGGGTACTACAGGGCAGCTCAGAGACTCAAACAGGCAGTGATCACTCCTTATCTATAAAAGCAGCCATGTTTTAATATATGGTGCTTCACCCCACCCTTTTCAGAAAAGATTGATAAGCAAAATGATGAAGCTTTAATGAGCTTAATTGCAAATGCCTTATGTTCTTGCATTGTTGCCAAACAGCTACTTTGACATCCAGCAGTTTACTTAATAACTCCCCCCTCCTCTTCCCTACCCCCTCCAAGCCCAGTAACGTAATTATTTCTGTGGCAACCCCCCTATTTGACGTCTCTTTATTTATTTCCTTTCTCCCCCTCCCTGAATTACTGTAAATGGGTATCTTTGAAAGGAGGGTGGCAGGCAGCTTTTGGTACAGGGCTCACCAAGGAGCCCTCCATCAAAGGGCCCTTTGTGAGCATGCCCTGGACCGAGGCCAATCAGATCATCTTGCTGTCTGTCTCTGAAGAAAATTTGCCCCTGGTATGCAAGCCAAGCCAAGAGCGTAGACAGGGTGACTGCACTCCTAGTCCAACCTGTCTTAGCTGAGTGAAAAAATGCTGAAGGGAAAATTACCTGTTTGGCTCCAGACTGAATTAACTTTTTAATATACAAGTATGTTTATTATTTTTCCTTAAAAGTGCCTGCCTATCTAATATATTCATTAATGTTATCTGGTCAGTTTGCTTGAAATATTATGAAAAATGTGCAAATGCAATAAGGTGACGGTGCTTGGAGGCAAAGCAAGATGTATTTTCTAATTATATGACAGAAAACAACATTGTTATTAACAAATGACAGTGAAGAGTAATCTTCTTATGTCCAGGCTAGTGCAAGCTAGGATATCTTGCTCCTCGTATCCAGAGTATCAGAAGAAGTAGATGGCCTTGACACCAACTCTTTCCCCATTCACTGACCACCACAAATCCTCAGCATCAAACTCTCCTGGAGCCAGCCTTCCAGCCCCAGTTTCCCAGTGGCACAGCAGATCCTCCTGCTCTGTCCTGTGCCTTCCCATCCTCAGAAATGTTGCATTTTCACCATCCTCCAGCTGCTTGCTAAATCTCCTCTGAGATCTGCCTGTAGTAGCTGGGACTGCAGAAGGAGTGCAGAGAGGTTCTGCCTGCCCCCAGCTCTTGCTCCTCTTCCCTTGGTCTGCCTGACTCCCCCAGCCCCTGCTTCTATCTCGAATTCCTCCCTCTGCTGCCACTTCCCCTCGCAGCTTCTTCCTGCTCCCTGTGTGCTCTTGACTCTTTTGTTCCCCCTTTTAGAAACACCTTGTAAGTGCCAGACAGGAATTTCCCGACACTATGTCCTGCATTAAGCAAGCGATAATGGCCGAAACAATAGAGAATTATGTCAGTAGGGCGCCCTAACAAAAGAGCAGAATTTAAATGAGGACACAGCTTTGGTCTTTGGAATTTGTCCACTATAAATGACTCTTCTTATATTATTAGCATGTCTAGTTTAAGTGGAACACATTGTAATTTTAAATGGACAATAATAAAGAAGGATCATATGTCCTATTCTTACATGTGCACTTAACATTCCCTGGGGGTTCTTTCCGCCTGCCATCCCCTCTCTTTCCCCCATCACAGCCCTTGGATTCTCACTATATTTAACTATCTTTTTAAAACTTGTTTTTTGCTCCTAGGAGAACTCAAAGCTTCTAATCCAGAGCTGTGTAAAGAAAATATAAAGTAGATTGTAGAACTACAGCTAGCTACTTGTACACCACCCCTGCTCACAAAATGTTTGTTTTGCAAATACTGTAGGAGAAAACTCAAATTATAAACTATATTTATAAAAACAATTGACCTTAAACTTATCCTGGTTCTTCCTCTCTGGAAATTTAAATGACAGTAGGATCTTTATATTCCTTTCTTAGTCCTGGTTCAAACAACAACCTGCCAGGCTGCCTTTCAAAGCTGGCCATCACCTAGCAGGAGCAAGGATACTTAAAAGTAGTCCCTTAAGCAGCCATTCCTCCCTAAAGAGCTGTGCTGATGTCAAGGGTTTCTGACTACATCTCAGATTTTGCAAACTAATTCAAGCTAAAACGGCCACTGACTTAAAATAAATCTGCTTCCTTTACAATACAGCCCTGTGACCAGTTGAACTTCACAAAAGAGAGTAACACCATGGATAGAAACCTATGTCCAACACGTCCATTGGCACTACTGACAGTGGAAATTATAATCATGAAACAAAAGACTAAGTTTCCTAAATTTCTGTGCAGTAGAAAATGAGTTACCACACTTGTAGTGACATTTTTCACTTATTTCTTTTCCCTGTATTTCTTCACAAGCTACTGTCACCTGAAAACTGGGGTTTCAGAGTAACAGCAACAAGAAAATACCAACAGATTAAATGGGGGTTGTCCAAGACAATCTTTCCAAGATGAATTGCAGGACTAGGTTCAGAAGTGTCATTCTGTAGCCTAGATATTGATTTTTAATTGTGATTCTGACTGCTTTCTTGACCATCAACACAGCCCTTACTTACCCTATGCCTCAGTTTTACAACTGGTTATCAAGCAAACCAAAGTGTTGTTAGTAAGCCTGAACAAAGTGCAGAAATTCTTCTGTAGAACATGCAAGCCCATGTTTAGCAATGGTTTAGTGCTGCTAATTTTCAGAAAGACTTGGTTTAAAAAGGATGTTCTACAGTGTTCTTGATTTTCATTCCTCAGACTGTGGGTTACAACCAGGGAGACCTACAATTTTTTTGCTGCACATGATAGGCTCATTTTTTCTTACTTTAACTGTGACCAGTTTTACCAGGCCCTGACAAAGGTACACCAAACACAGCCTTGTTTCACTTCTAGCAGTGTGCAAGAAGAATAATTTTTACATTCCTTTTTTTTTCCCCCTGCAGCCTACAACAGTGCCAAGTAATACTTCAGATGAGGTAGAAGCATAATTGAACAATTTTAGTAGCCTTAAATTAAGCTGGCCAGTATCAAAATACTCTGATTTCTGAAGCACTCACTGGAATTTAAGGGGTCTTTCTGGAATTAATCATTCTGGCACAAGACACAACCACACACCATCTCTTACTTCTATTCACTAATTTGTCATAGAAATCTGTTCCTTTGACATTGTCTCTGGTGCCAATAGATGACAGTTGAGAAAATATATGTAAAAAGAGCCACAGAATAAGCAAGCTACAGATTACAGAGTGAAGAACAGTCCAAAAATTCTGTCTTAAACCATAAAAAAAAGACGAAACTTGTCTTTTCCTAGAGATAAAGATTTCTGCTCCAAACACTAGTTTTTCATTTCCCAGATGTGGCTTTTTGAAAGGATTCACCATTTGTAAAAAAGGAACATGATGAGTAATAGCTACTTCCTGCTAATTTTGCTTCCTGTAGGGATTTGCTCCTTGGTGTGATCTCACATGTTCAGGGATTGTATGTCCCAACTGGAACCTGCTTAGTCTACAGCCCAGTGCATGAAGATACAAAGAGAATGGAAAAAGCCCTTCAGCTTCAACATGCTGGCACTGCCTCTGCAGAATGCTGATGAAGAAATGAAGCTGACAATCTGAAGGAGGGATGTGTCTCTACCAACCTTGTACATGCCAGACTACCACAGGACATGGAATCCAGTAGATGTGTCCTTTTTAATCTTGCTTCTAGGTCTGGCATGAAGAGCACATTGGTGTTACAGTCCCTGGGGAAAGTGCCTTCCTCATCTGCTCCCTCAGCTAGGGGCTCTTAAGCCCTGTAGAAGGAGCAGCACCCATTTCAGGAGCACAAAGCCCTACACTGGCACACAGGTACCCATGCTGTAGCTGCTCCTTGTTTGACTTGGCCATCCAAGAGCTCTAAGGCCCTTAAACAGAATACTACAACATGGATACTGTAAATATAAAAGAGAAAGAGCATTTGGGCTACCAGGAAACACCCATGGGAAATGTGGTGGCGCAATGTATCCCAAAATGTGACACACACCTCATAAAGGCAGGGGAGCCTCTTCAAAGCAGTCACACAGGTTGGCCCAGAACCAAGGCCTTTGCTGCAATAGCACTTGGTGCCATTGGAACAGCTGCAGAAGTAGCTAGGCTGCTATATTTATCTTTTTTTTTTTTTTTTAATTTTAAATGTAGTGGCTATCCATTTGGGGATATAAATTTTACTTGTGTCCTGGAACAGGAACATGAAACAACTAAGTCTCACAAAACTCCTGTAAGACAAATTCCATAACACCCCCCCCAATTTTAGAGGCAGAGACAAATGAAGTCAATATCAAACCCATGGTGTGCACGAAGAGCTCCTACCCCTGTGTTCAAACCACAAGATAATTCCTCTCCTTTCAGGCCCTGATCCAGAGCAAATCAGTTGGAGTCCTTCTATTGAGTCCTCAATCAGCAGTGTAATCACTTTAGCATGTGTCAGGATTAAAACCAGCCCTCCAAATAAGACCATGTCTACACTGCAAATGCCTTACTGATAAAGGAATACCAGCACAGTAAACAGACAAAGCATTCCTGGGGCGGTGTAAACTTACACTGGCAAATCTGCTCTTTGTAGCGGTACAGTAAAATCATCCCCGCAAGCAAAACAAGCACCATTTTGAGGTATAATTGCATCTACATGTGTAGTGTTTGCTCACTGAGAGGTGTCAGTCTGACCAGAACAGCTGTGCTGATAGAAATCTGCAGCACAGACCTGGCCTTATTA
>VZRH01005099.1:1129797-1177272 GCA_013397555.1 Urocynchramus pylzowi | reverse complement strand
AAAAAAAAAAAAAGTTTTAAGCAATTAATAAAAATCAACATTGACTCTCTGGTTGAAGTGGTGTCAGTTTGTCTCTTCAGAGGTTTACACAAATTGGTTGATTTAAGAAAGAGAAAAGAAAGGAATTTAACATGGTTACATGGACTTGCCTTGGCTGGTATTTTGAAGAGTGTAAAGCTATGGAAATCAGATCTACTGTGTGGAAACACCATTTCTGGACACAAAGCCAGGCTTTGTGAGTTTACAGCTAGATTTTTCCAAGACCCTATTCAGCAAAGTCCTGTAGTCATAGCCTGCTAGTTCCACAGATGGGGGAAAATGGTGACGTGGAAGAGATCTCCCACATGGCCAGCCTCCCTCCAAGGCCCCAGTGGCACACTGCCTCTTGCTGCAGATACAGATATCTTTGTATCACCTTCTGCTCCTACAAGTGAGAGCTTGAGTCTGGGGGGGAAAAAAGGAAGAAGAATACAAGGAAGGTACAAGGTATACAAATGGAAACAGCCAAAAACGAGACAAAAATCTGGCTGGGAAAATTCTTTGGAGGGAAAATGCTTCTCCTGAGAAGCCTTTGAAACACAAGAAAAATCATAGCTTAGCCCAAAAAGTTCCTTTTCATGCTCGGACCACTCTGTTTGCTCCTATTTCCATGTTAGGTGCAATTTATGTTTTGACAGTTTCTTAAAGATCCACTTGAACAGAACAAGATTTGACTTGATGATGTGAGATCTGATAAAATTATGTGAGGAAATCCTAATTTAACAACCAATCCCTTGAATCACATTTCCTTACCCCCAGTAGAATCTAATTGTGACAGCCTAATACTGAGCTGCCTCCTCTCTGCTCCTTTGTGTGTGTCTAATGCAATCACTGCTCTGCTGAGCCTCATGTTCACCCCTGACCAGCCTGCTCCCTCCACTCCCTCCTGCACTGATTCAACACAGGGTGTCTGATTTACTCCCCTCTTGCTCCCAGCCTCCTTCTTTGCTGGATTCTCAGCAGCCAAAAGGCTCATGTCCCTGTGGTGTCTTTCCAGACACCATCTCTAATCCTTCTTTTTTGTTATGTTCCCCTCCTCTATGGGTGCAATCTTTCTGAGTCGCCATTTTTTCATCTGCTCAAAGACCAGTTTCATTTGCCTTTTCACTACCCTCCACCAATTTACAACTGAAGAACCTTTTCTGACACAGGAGCTGGAGAAGACATTGCAGTGAAGCTACCACAGCCCCTACTGCCTCACCTAAGCACTGACATTTCTCTTTCTTTCCATACTGATACCCAGACTATCATTCTATGCCAGCATAACACATCTTTCCTTCCCTTGTTCCCACAAGGAAGAATTAGTTAAATAAACAGACAAAACAAGAAACTTGGCAGTCTCTTGTTTACTACAAACTTTGCCTCCTTGGCTTCCATTTTTTTCAAATTGTCCAAAATTAATCAGGTACAGATGATTTCTCTATTCCCATACTCTAATCAGAAGTGCTTACTTGCTAAACAGCACTTCAAGATCTCTTCTTTAAAACACCACACTTCATTCCTGTGTGAAGCACACAGCCCCCATTCCCTGGCAGAGACACAGCCTCAACACCTACCCCGAAGGAAGATGAAAAATGAGATGGCTGTTTCCTAGCTGCACATACTTGAGAGAGAAATATGTATTTTCTTCCCTCCCTTTTGCCTTGCTGAGCATGTTGCAGTTGTGATGACATGTCGGAGGTGATTAGGCACCCAGTTTCGATGACACACATAACTTATCCATGTGGCCAATAAAACCTCCACACAACACCTCCCCATCCACCTCTAAAGATCCTCTTGATTCCTACCCCAGGCTTCAACACCCAGGAAAGTTATTTATGCCTAAGTGAATTAGCTTGCTAAGAATTTCTTAAGTGGAGTGTGGTGAGCCAGCAGTTTTCTTCCACAAATGAGAAAATAAGTAAAGGGCTCTTAGAGATCAGTGTTGCTGAAAACAAATTGGCACAGCTAATTTTGGCCTGACAAGTGCACTAAGGATTCTCTACATTTCCCATACAGGTCAAGCTTATCTGTTCACACTTGTTAGTGCAAAAATCTCTTTTCCTATCTTTGTTTCTGCCACTTGTCTTATCCTGTCACTCTCCTGCAGTAAGTGCACTGGCTGGGCACTTCAGTAGCCATTTTTGCAAACACTCTTATTCCATTACAGAAAGATATTCACATTACACACAAATGACAGTAGACTTCAGTGTAGTGCTTATCACAGAGAAAGGACAAGACAGCCTAGTGCACCTACTGCATTTCATGCTGCCTTACACAACGTGATCTCTTTTTCAGCAGCTTCCCTTATGGAAGAGACAGGCAACAATTCAATTGAATCCTTTAAAAAAAATCTGCATGCAAAGGACAGAGAGTGGAAGGGAGGAAAGTTATCCATTATGATGGATTAACTGCAAAGGTAGCACTTGTAATTTCCTCTCACTTTTGAGCCTGTGGGTCATGGACTTGACTGGGGTTAGATTGTCCTGCGTTTCAAGTTTGGGGTTGTTACATTGCCTGACCATGGGCAGAGCACACCAACCTGCTGACAAAGTTCTTTCCTTTCCAAAACATGGAAAAAGAAACCAAAGCAACAAAACACAGCCCTAATTTAACAGGACTGGGATTTGCAGATGGGAAGTGTTTTACTGAGTCTTATCACTCCTGGGAGACTGGATATTTGCTGAATCACACAGCAATGGGTCAAAGGGACTCTGCTGGACATAGGCTGAATTCGGTCCTGATCCAGCTATTGCAAAACTCTGCTTGCAGTCTCAAGGGAAGTACAGAACTGGTAGAAGGCTGGAGATGGAGAGCCTTGCTGGGAGGAGAGCTCTTCTAGGTGCATAGGGATGTTAGGACCATAGGCATCACAGTGAAGGATCTCCATGGGATGTGGAAGCTTGTGTTATGATTCCCTGGCCCTCCTGAGTGCTAGGAGAGATTGTCTGAACTCCACAAGAGAAGAAAAACCACAGAGACAGTATGTGTGACATTTTCCCTTCAAACTCAAATCATTCTATGGCCCATTTTTCCACTGAGTGAGTCAAAACTGCTAACCACAGTTCCCATAGGAAAGCAGAAGTCAAGCACTGGGTAAAGCACTTTTCTGAAACTGATTTTAGCATTTGCTTGATCCAAAGCAATAATCTGAAGTCAAGTAGAGGCATTTTTCTTTTTAAGTAATGAATGTTAAACAGTGGAGCAACTTATGGAGATGACTGCTTTCCCATCAATTCTCCATTTTTTCCCACTTTTCATGCCCAAGGCAATGCCAGCAGTTGTCCTCCACTGTAGATTTTGAAGCCTGATAAAGGTATGCAATAAGGTCTAGTTGGCATGCAGGCTGATTCTGTTCCTATATAAACACCCTATGAGCACAACATGAATAGTTGTAGCATCTTTGATGAACTCAGTTTTGGTGGCAGAAAGAAACATTGACAGAAGAGAAAGTAAGGTTCACTCCATGTAACAGCAAAATTCACTCTGCAAGCCAAAGGAGGAGGAGGAAGAATTACTGGCCTGCTTAATAAGCTGCTGAGATGTGTCCAGAGGATGTGAAACTTCTCTAAGTTCAGGATTCCAGTTCAGAGTATTTCACACTTTACAATTCCCTGGCAGGCCAGCCTGTTTGCACAGACCCTGGCTGCTGGGATTCAACATCTCACATTAGGCCATTTGGAATTTATTAAACACGTGTCCCACAGAACACAAGGCTTCCTTCAGAGGAATAGGAAAATCACTTGTAAGTGTGCATTTACAAGATCAGAAGTCATGAAAACCATGCTCACTGCTTGTCAACTTATTTAGGGGAAATTGTGTAATCAACTTAACACAGCAGTTATCCTTTACCTAGAAGATCAAGCTCATTGTTCCTGTATGTCACCACACTTGGCTATTAATCACTCAGGAGAAATACATCATTTTTATTTAAATTAAGCTATACAAAGTGGGCTTGACTCTGAATTCAGTTATCTTCTCTCTCTTTCAGAGAAGCTGGAAAAGTCAGAGTTTCTCTAGTTTAATCCCCATCTTTTGGAGAAAAATAAAGAAAAAAAAGAGGAAAAAAAAAAGAAGAAGAAAGACATTTGAGTGAAGGTTGCTATAAACTACTTATGTCCTCATCACAAGCTGTTAAAGGAGACAGGTAGCTAAGCCATTCAATGCCCTTTCTTTCATCTGTTCCTCTGTTTTCCTCAAACAATTTGGATCCCACATAGAATTTTTGCCACTGGCATTTTCTCCTTCTACCTTCTGCATTTCATCTCCTGTGCAATTCATGGCAACTCATGAAATGAAGCAAAGAGAAAAAGAGATTGAGGGTCACTTTATGACTAAACATGATGTTCTCCCTCATCCAAAGCCAGTAGACAGCACTTCTGGAAGACAATGTGAAAACAGTGTCATCCCAGTGTGGTGCCTGGAAACTCATTGAGTCCTTCGTACTCTGAGTACTGCTCATCCTAAAAGCCCCTCTGGATAGTGATCCAGCTCATTAAATGAAAAGTACTTAAATTCTGGAAAGACATGATCACATTTTCCCCTACTTGCCCTTCCAAAACCTCTTATCATGTAATTGAAGCTTTTTAAAATAATTATGCCAGAAAGCTGACAACAGCTCAGATCCCCTCTCCCCACCATGTCCTTCTTTACCTGGGCTTTACCTGCCATGAATGATGTTATGTCATTTCTGGGACTGTTTCAGAAACTGCCACTTTGGGATATCTCTCCTGTGCATTAAATTGCATGTGGTTACACTCCAGAAATGCATCCTGCCAGGTCAAGGGTTTTTCTTCCCTGGGAATTAATTATGAAGTCTTCATCTCCAACATGTATGGCTACTTCTTATTTGCTGCCTGCATGCTTTTCACTTTCCTGTTTTTAAACGGGTTGGAAGTGCTAACAAAAGAGGTAATCTGCCTTTGTGGGTATTCCCATAATTAGCAGCACGCACATCTGGATAGAGTTTCAATAGTCCACTGTTATTCAAACAATTTGTAATCACACAGACTGTGTAGTGAACCAGCAGACCGAAGCATATAGCTTTTCATTATTATGTGGTATACAGTACCCATAATACACAAATAAACTCAAAACCTGCAGCAGCAACAATGACACATTCTGTGTGGCCTTATTCACCAAACAGCTCTCTAAGAAGTCTTTATCAAAAAATGCAACACATCCACTAATTATTCGGGGTTGTAAGCGGGTAGGAAGTGTAGGAAAATCTTGCTGTTCAACATTCTGAAAAAGTCAAGTCCAACAGCATTTACAGGATTTAAAAAATAAAGTCTATAAAAACCAAGAGCTCAGAGCTTAGTTATGTGGGTACACAGTACCACGTACCACGTAGCAGTAGTCGATTTTACAGGATACGTAACAATACACACCAGCATAGCCAAAGGCAGGATCAAGCCCTTAAAATTTTATATTGTGATTTGTGCTCAAAGATTTGTTTCAGTGTGGATGCCATGACTCATATTCTCCATCCCCCCAGTGCTTCATCCCCTCCTTCCCCACAACCCAAGCTAACTTTTTATTAAAGTGCTCTGGATGCAGATTCGCTTGTTTAAGCCTGGTATTTATGTATTTCATCCTGCAATCTGCACTCACAGGAGCTACTTACACAAGGACTGTGAGACTGGCCTGTCTGGAAATGTTTACTGCAGAAAGAAAAGATGTCTATTCCTGCTCCTTGGCTGAAGGAGCCTTTTCCTTTAAATGACAGACTGCCCTGATTTCCTCAGCACAGGACTGACTAGGAAACATCTCCCCTTGTTGGCCCCTACACAGCTCTACAAGCATCCTATCTGAGCCCACCCTGTATCACAGGACATTGCTGAACCATTTCTAAGTGGTGTTTCAAAGGTTTCACGAGATATCTCTACTAGTTGTTGACTACAAGACTTTATTAAAAATTTATTATCAGAAGAATATCTGATTCACTTAAGCAGTCCTGGTTTATAGGAAAACAGCACAGGGCTGAAGAAAATTCCAGTCTGAAATTTCTCTGAGTCAAAGTTTGTTAAAGGAGAGTACACATCAGTGAAATGTTTATTCAGAGAAAGCAACTGCCAAGTGGGTGAATAGAAGATAATGATGGTTAGCCTGGCACTGAGAGTCTGGAGTTCTGTGGCTCCTACTCATATTCTATCTGAATAAAGGACATAATTTTTAATCTTTATATTCTTTTACTTGTCCATCTGCATAATACAGAATGACACAACAGTAACTGCAGGGTTACCTTTCTTCCCCAAAAACCTGCTTTGCATCCTCTGCATCTTATGTGAAGAACTCTGAGTTTGGAAGACCTTGAGAATGTTTATTTCTCACAGTAGGAGTTTGGGTCCATGCTTGTTGTGGAGCCTCTTGAGGCTTTTGGTGACAAGACCAAAATAGAGATAGCACTGAGCTTTCCATCATGGCCTACTGCTCTGGGGTAAGGGATATTTCAGAGCATGCTAAGAAGAGAATTTCTCCCTCTGCACGTGTCCAAATTCTGTGAAATGCTTTTTGAATGATGTTAGGTACATCAAGGATTGTTAAACTGGGTTTTAGTAATTACTCACATTGATTTATCAAAACTTGTGTATTTTCGTGTTCCTTTTAAATAACAGTTCTTTGATCACAAAAGCTGATATTCACCAAAACTTGATGTCTGCACATGGCACACATTCTGGCAACACAAATCCATATGACAATTACCTGGATGTTTTGACTAGCTCCTAGTGTTACAGATCTAGGTGGCATTGACAATAGATGTTTTCCAGCCAATCCCACACTTTTTTCAACCAAATACAAGCAAAGAATTTCTTCTCGTATGTGACAACACATTCTTATTTCTCAAAGGTATTGTACAGCTACATTAATGCATGAGAAATGTGTTGAGGTGATGAGTTGAAAAACACAATGAAGGTGCCAATCAAGACTTAGAATACTGACAAACACTGAAGAAATTCAAACCTCTATACAAAAGCTGAAGCTCAAGGCCCATGTGAAATAAAATAAAAATTATGTGACATAACAAGTGTTATCTTTGATTAAAAAATTACACTTTTTCTCATATGAAATCCAAGTTATTTCATTTTTCAAAAGTAAACTTACAATAAGCAATAAAATCTCTTGCACAAACTGCAGAGTAAGTTAATTTTGAATATAACTAAACAATATATCAGTGAAGTATTCCTTTCAGCTTCCTGGAGACTTGTATATTGCCAATTTATAATTAGTTGCAGATTTTCAATTACTTTCTAGCTAACAAAACAGTTTCATTTGCATTGTTTACTTGCCACTTAACTCAAATTGTACCCAAATTGGTTATTTTAAAATGTGACACAGATTTTCAGGGCCAAAGCAAATTCTATATATTTTAATGTAACAAGCATCTGTATTTCAGTCTTCAGTGATAAAAGTGTACAGGATTTGGCCAAAACTCAATCAACTCCATCACAATCTCAAAATGCCTCCTGTGCAATTTGTCAAAAGCAGATTTCTTGGCAACAACACATAAAACTACAGCAACATATAATGAAGAACATAATCTCAGAAAATACGCAAAGTTTGTTTTGTGTACTAATTGAAACTGGGAAACCACTGCAGGCATATTTAAATTTAACAGAAGATCAAAGAAATTAACCATCAAAATATCATTCTGCTACTGTGCTTAAATATAGTCCACTGCACTGAGTCTCACTCCTGATAGCCCCACTCATCAGGAGCACACTAAATTCAAGGTGCAGAGATTTGGGGGTAGAGTGACTAACTGGTGTTGCTCAGTACCAGGCAGACCTCAGCTAACTCTGTTACATGATACTCTTTATGATAATGCACCCTGCTATGAGATTTAAGAACTGGCTGTCTGCAGCAATACCCTGTGCCAAGAGATTCCTGTTACCAAGGGAGAGAAGTGTTCTCCACTCCCTTTCTTGCCACACAGACATTAAATGCAGGTGATTTTTGACTTCCAGAATAGCAAGTGTCTGACCAGAGTTTGTTGTAGTCCTCATTCTGTAACTGATCATCCTTCTCCTCCCCATACAAAATAGCACAAGTTTTAATTTTTTTCTCATCCAGAATGTCCCACTCAACATCTCTAATTGATCTGAAAATGTGTCCATCTCTGCTAGATGCAGGGGTGGGACACCTGTTATTGGGGCCAGACAGTCTCTTGAAGATAAGGACATACCCAACATGGAGCAGACTTTTCTATCTTTTTCTGCAGCTGGAGGTGTCCTCATGGACCTGAGTGGGACAGACCAGCATCACCTTCCTGATGAGTTATGACAGATTCAGGGCTTACAAGTTTGCTCTAAATGTATGCACATTTCTGTGACACATATTTTACCTTTTCTGTGAAAAATCTTATTCAAAATTTTACAATCTGAACGAGTCTAGGTTTGCTGAGCTGTTCCACAATTTCTCCTTCTCTTCCCCAGCCCCACCTGAGGCTAGATTTGCCTTGGCCATGGAGTGCCTTGGTGCCAGCCCCAGCAGAGATCACAGCTCCACTGTGGCAAGGGCTAATTGCAGTAAATGGGCAGATATGCCAAGTTCAAAGGATGGACAAAACTCTCCTGGACATTTTAGACTGGAATTTGATTTTGTTCTTGGATTGGGGCTGATGTGTTTCATGAATTGTGCTGGTTTAGATTAGATGGTACAGAAAGCAGGTCATGTTTTTTTTCAGTGGAGAAGCATCTTTTGGGGGAAGTGCTATTGCTATTGTTCCCTCTAATTTCCTGTTTCTTCTCCTTTTGAATGCAGCATGACAGCACTAGAGCAATCTCTATAACACAGATACTTAATATTAACCTACAGTATTTCCTAGGGAACACTACTTAATCATATTCTATGCACAATAGCAATTTAATAAAATATATATGTTAAAAATAACGAAGTCTACCATTCCTAGCCCCACCCCTGAACAGCCATTATTGTCTCCTTCCAGCAGCAAGAAATGGGCATTTAATCTTACTTTCAACTTTCAGTCTTTAAATCAGTTTTAAATCCATGACAAGACTTTACATCCTACCCTATTGTTAGCAAGATTCCTTAATTGCCTCCTTTAAAAGACTTTATCCAACCCTTTTGAAAGTTTAAATAAATTATATCCACTGGTTCTCCTTTATCCATTATTTGTTAACTATTTCAAAGAAATCTGAGAGGCTATAGAAATCGTGCTGATTTGCCCACATCATATTATCCTCATCTAGGTCCTTTATAACTTGATCTTTAATCATTCCCTCAATCATATTTCTTTACAGTGAGGTGCCTCCCAGGTTTATAATTTCAGGGATCGCCCATAGCACCTTTTTAAAAGGAGGGCAACAATGTTGATCACCCTCTGACAAAGCTTCTTTTCTTAATGTGCTGTTGCCATTTGTCAGTTGCTCTGTTACCAACCATGGTTGTCTCCATTTATGGTCTCTAGGCTTGATTACTGCATCTAGATATATTTAAAGACTAATCTGGCAAATTTGAAAAATCTGCAACTGGTACAGACACCACCAGCCCACTTCAGCAGCCACAGTTGTGTGAGTACATCCAGGACATGCCCATGGAACATCCCCATGGAATATTCCCATGGGACACCCCCATGGCCCTCTGCTTTCATCACTGGCTCTCTACAGAGCTGAATGCAGGTAATGTCTCCATCCTGGCATTCAATGGATCCACACTTCCACTGAACTACACCCTTCCCTGAGGATCTGCAGAAGAATCAGTCAGCAACAAAGGCAAGCCTTGCAAAATTCAAAAGACAGCTGTCTCAGAGGCTGGTGCAAGAGTAAAACTAACTTTTGCAAGAGACAAAAGTAACAGTGATACTGTATCACATTCTCAAAAAACAGCCAATTTTTTTCTTGTGGTTTAAACTAATAACAAAAACAGGCATATTCAGACCTTTGTCAGAGAGTCAGTGGGGCAGCTAAATACGGAAGCAAGATATGTATTTTCTTAAATTTTAAAATGCATAAGGCATGCAGATGCTATTTTGACATGAGAGTGAAACCTAAAAACCTAGAGAGCTATTCCTCTTGAGTTTCTTCCAAACTCGTATCATTGCCATACAGATCCAATTATCTATTACAAATTAATTCTTCTAGTCCTTCCAGCACATTTTTTATTCCTTTGTCTCTGTCAAAACGCTGCTGTCACTACTTGCAAAGAAAACCAATGGAGGAGGTATTTCCCCATTGCCTAGTGATGCAAACAAATAATCTAGCTTTTCTACACTCTCCTGCTCATCAAGCTGAACTGGGTTTGACAACTGGAATGTATTAATTAAACCCTTGCACATTTAAGGGGAAAAGAGTCACTCTGCCAAATAAAATGGGACAATAATGAGGACAGCATTGGAGCTTCTCTACTGAAAGCTTGCCACATTTCTAGACATGTATTCATTCACCCACTCATCCTTCCCCCTCCCCCAGGATCTCCAGTTTGGTATGAAGTTCAGAAACAAGGATAACTGCAAGCAGCAGATGAGATAAGCGGACACAGTGAGTATTTTTTTATTTCCCCCTTTAATGACATGAAGAATTGGCTCTTTTTAAAAGGATTGTGTATGATTTCCTCCCACTATTCTTATGAAGCAAGAGCATAAGACTAAGAAAGGGGTCCATGCAGCACCATGCAAACAGGCAGACTCAAGGCATTTACCAACACTTATGGATCTCAACAACCCTCCTCTGGATTTTACAAACTGCTTCCACTCTGGAGTGCCCCTTGCTTTGGAAGAATAGGATGCAGCTGGTGAAAACACTGCTTGAAGGCCCAGTATCTACAACAAATGGACCTTGGGGCTGGCAGGAGGAGAGAGAATACCCCAAACTCCCTTTCCTCCTTTCAGGACTATGGGTCAGGATAGTTTGCAGCTGCAATCCAGGCAAGCCCAGCTGCAGATGGTCACCAGGAGAGATTTGTGCTCTTGTCTGGTGGCCATAAAGAAAAAGCCTTGTCACCACATCCTCTAAAAGCACTGCATGGCAGCGTTTTCCAAGGATAGCCTGGAAGGGAAAGCAAGGCACCAAACACTTGGAAACAACTAATTGCTTGAGAGAGTGTGTAAACTTAATAAGTAGGCCACACAGATCACATCTTCACCACCAACATGTTGAACCATTTACAAAAAAGTTTTGTAATTCTGCATAATTAAGTCTTTTAATAATGTAGATTTGAAGACTACAGAGCCACTGCACTTAAGGTTGATGCTATTTTAATTACATGGAAAAGACATAATTTGGGAAGAAGCCTTGCAGTTTATTACATTTACTTCTGTCAAATAACTTATAATTGTGTGCCAAGGTGCCTGAGAAGAGTATTGTGGGTTTTTTGCTGTTTTTAAACATCTTATGCCACTCGAAAAAGACTACTTTCTTTGTAAGTTGCTGTTTCAACTGAAAGGTAGCAATTAATTAAGCCATTTACATAAAACTGTCTTGGATCAGCTACCTACAAAGATGAAGGCTGAAATCTACCTTCTAATTGAACAAATAAAGTTTTTAAAATAAATATACGTTGGTAATTATCTGTAATAATACAAATTAGGAAATTTAGCTGATAAAATGTGTATGTCAGAAATTAAGACTAAATTCTTATTATCCAAATTGAATAGGAACAGTCTATCAAAAAAGATTCTTCAAATTTATCTTTCATTTATTGTCACTTTACACATCTTTGTATCATTTGATGTCTTGCCATAACACATGATGCAAATGGAGAGGAGGTGGCAAGTATCTCTGTTTCAAGAGATGTGGATATTCTGATCAAGGCTTTGTTTTTGTTTTTTGTTTGTTTGTTTGTTTGGATATGGACAGGACAGAAAGGAAAACCCTCTGTTTTCACAAACTGTCATTATACACAGCAGGAGATAATAAATGACATAATTTAGCAAAATAACCTGGGGTACTTCAACACACACAATCAAAACTAAACTGTTCATTTATCTAAATGTATACAATTGATATGAGTTCATAGTATACTAATATATCAAGTAAAATAAAATAGGTGTGTCTTAGTGCAATAGTTTTAACTTCAGAAACACAGCTTAGGGCAAAATCATGGTCTCGCTAGCATTTAACTACAGTCTATATTTTTCCTTCTATACTTAAAAGAGGAAATTGTACAAAAACATCTTATGCCAGTGGTGAAAGAGATCTAGACCAGAGATTTGCATTGCTGCAGCTACAGCAGCACAGACAGACGGACCCCGTGCAAAGTAATTTTTACATCCAGCCTCTAGCACAGAAGGTGGTTTCTCATCCTCCACCTGTGTGGTGGTTCAGCTGATTAATGGTCTCACTGTGACAGCTGTTACACATGCAAAACTTGCACTGAAGCGAGATGTGGGGGTTTTTTGTCTGCATAATGACTCGAGGACACAATTCTGAGTCATATCACATGTTCTGAGCCAGGTATCTTCCTTTCCTAATTACAGCATTCTTTGCTAATGGATGGGATACATTTTCTTCCAATATATCTCATCCAAATGTTCTTCCCACACATAAATCAGACTTATAATACTAAAAACTTAATCTGGAGAGATTTCATATTAAAGCTGGCTCAGTCTGTCTCCAGGCAGCGATTGAGTACCTCGGGAGCAGCTGAGATTGTGCATTACACATGTTGTGCCTGCACTCACCAAACCAGATCTCTAACATGTATGAAAATATTTATGTATACAACTTGGAGTACTCAGTGGGAGTATGCATCTGCATAACAATAAGCACAATGTTAAATGCTCACAAGACCAGAGCTCAAATCCGCAAGAGATTTCACTCTGCAAACATCCCAATCTCATTTTTTACTACTGACCAGTAATGGGACATTCAGTCAGGATTACTGAGCTTCTGCATCTGGAAACATCTGTGCAAGTAACCCTTCAGAGCAGAGGACAGCACTACTTCTAGGTTTATGCAGAGCCTCCAGACTGTGGGCTACCCTTTGAAAAATCAAAACAAATAAATATCTGGCAAATAATAATTTAATATAACGCCTGCTTTGTGATCCTTGACTGCTGTACCTCAAAATTTTATAATACTTTGTAAAATTATTCTGACTGAATTACTGAACTAAACAAAACTGTCTTTTTACTTTAATTATACAGCAAACTTGTTCCCTGTTCCACTACTTCCAAGTCCACAGCAGAGGTGCTGAGTACCTGTAATGATTCCTTCAGCTCCAGTCTACCACATGAGGTAACTGTGACAGGCATTTACTGAGGCATTTCAGAAACTGAATAGAGCATCTCTCACCCTGTTTTTATACTTGCTTCAAGGAAACATTTCAAAATAGGATATAAAAATGGAGAGAACTGCATATCTAATATAATAAGGAAAAATTGAACACCTTTAGAGATATACTTTTGCACAAACTTTCACATATGTGAACTACAGCATAAAGATGTAAGTGCACTGCAGAAAACACTGTTCATGAATGTATGTTATGTAAGAGAACATGTCACTTCTTGATGTAATCTTTACTATTAGTTTGAAATCATTAGTCAAATAGGATACAAAAACCTAAAACAATTCAAGAAAAAAAAACCTGGTTTCTTTTCTGCTTCACTTTCAAACAGTGTTTTAAAGAATTCCTTGGCCTTTTATAATTTCTACAAAATTGGAAAAAAGCATCACCCATGTAAGTTTACTGATCCTTGATTTAATAAAGATTCCCTGCCTCAATGACAGTGAGCTACCACCTGACAGTAAGCAACACTTCCATCTGAAGGTCAGCACATAAGGTATGATAATGCAGTCATTGCAATGAGAACCCTTTTGCATTGTGCATGGTTGTTTCATAACAGTGGAAATAGAAGCTAAATACTCCTCACCACATTACAAACAACAGAACACATACAATCCTCCCACACTTCTCCATTCACCCTGTATCAGTCAGTGGTGTTAAGATGATTAATAAAATCAGTTTGGTCAATAATAATCTGCTTTTGCTTTCACCAGGAAGCACATCTTTCCTCCTTTGCCTATGGCTCTTTTATTGTTCTCTGCCTTTGGTTCCAGAAAATGGTACAGCTTTGCAAAATGCTTAGAGATGTTTCATCTATGGAAAATGCCATGGTGAATAAACTTCTACATTGCTTCACTCTACATGTGTCAAAAGTGAAGTTTCTTCTGCCACTAATGACAAGTATCTTCTAGGAGAGACAAGCCTAGCCTGAGGAGTTATTCAAAGGGTATATGCTGTGTTTAAAAAGAAGGTCTACCCTTGGCAGAAAAATAACTCTACCACAGCTGGATTTTAACTTTAACCAAAAAGTTAAATCCCTGCTGCACGTGTGTAAGGCTGCATCTCCAGAGTGGTTAATTTCTCTGAGGTCCACCTAGAAACTGGCCATAAGTAAACAATTCAGTTTTAAGGAAACTTATTTTTGTAGCTCCTGGACCATTATCTAGATATATCTATTGAGTTATAGGAAGGAGAGTGTCTTATGAAAGATCATTACCTCTGAATTGTTCATCCTATTGCTGTTGATTTCTGTGATGCAACAACCTTTGGCAAATATACTTGAAACTATGTCACACTTGTCTCCTTCTGAGGAGGTAATGCCAGTGAAAGTTTTCTGGTATCTGGAAGTTTTCTTTTGTACTCATGGAACAGGTAGACAGGAGTTAAAAACTACTGCCTATTGCCTTTACATGAAAATGAGTTTGAGAACTCAATTCTGGAAATTATAATTCAGTTTCTACTTCTACTTTGCCCCAGATGACTTAGACATTACCTCATTGACAAGGATCAGAAAGAAACCACTGTTTCAACTTGCCAAGCCTGTGGCTAGAAGTGACATTCTGAGTCTGATCTTAAGTAACAATCCCTAAGTAAAAGGCTATATAACTAATTACTAATCCCTTGAGCTGTCTGGGCTATAGATGGCACCATCAGACACTATTTATTTATTTGGATGAAATTCTGTGTCAAAATATTTCAGCAGGACTACAGTGACCTGGCAAGATACTATAGGGATGGATGACTTAGATATGCCACAGATCAGACAGATATTCTTAGCAAGTGAATGACTCTCAGAATGTTAAAACACACGAAGCTAGTTATCAAAAAGCAAAACATATCATAGATTTTCTTTCTGATATTTTTAAGTTTAAGAACAGCATACAAAGAAACAATATTGCAGAGTCTTAATTTTTCATCAGCTAGCTCTATTCCTAATTATTCCTGTATTTTATCCTCTGCAGATGCAAAAGATAAAATAGAAACATAATTAAATGAAAAGCAAGGAGGAGATGTCCTGAACCTAAATGTGTCTAAGATAACCTAGTTTTTGGAATCTAAACAAACGCCTCTTTAAACATTTCTCCTGCAGTATGCCTCACTTGGAAGCATCTTCATTTCCAGGTGAAAATCGCAAACTTGAATCCCTGACACCATTGCAACCAAGACCTCAAGAGCTTTGCTTCCTTAAAATGTACAATCATTTCTCACTAGCTGACACTAGCTGTTGACCTGTGTGATTTGTTATCTTCAACATAAAGTACACAAAAAGCTTTAGAAATTCCACATACAGGACCATCTGGTTAGTGTTACGCCATTTATTCCACTCTTTTTCCATTAAAAGTTTTAACCAGAAGTATACGAAACACTAATAATAAGTAGAATGTTCAACAAATGCTAATGACTCACTATAACTTATCACATTCTTCATTTTAAATACCTCATGGAAGAAATCCATTTGTTTTCAGAAATCTTCACCATTAGAGAATTTTCTCACTGGCCCGAGGAACTGATATTTGTTCCTTTTCATAATACTTGCCAGTTATGTGTGTGTAGGATGCAATCATGAGGAGTTGAAATGGTGCACATTTTACCTCTGCATGTCTTACAGCTGTTTAAATCCTGGGACAGGACTGTCTCCATTGCTTCATGTGCTAAACAGGAAAGGCATGTGCTGGCTTTTGAGTCCATGGCAAACAATATACTGTGCCCAAATGTACAGAATCCTCTAAAGTTCACACCTGGAAATGCATGTAAATCCATTTTCTTATCTTTCAAAGATTTTCCAAGCCTGCATCAGCTTGAAAACCAATTGGTTTTGTATGATAAATCAGGAGGAGAAATGGGCACATACTCATCCTACCCTAGAAAAGGCAGTGGCTCCATACTTATTGTGCTCTCCAGTGATCTGATAGATCCAAGATCCTGTTTCCAATTCAGACCGAATGCTCACATTTCACACATGAGCTTAAGCTTCTGTCTACTGACCCTTCCAGGGAAGGTGTCTCTGTTTCTTCTGTTGTAATCATTCATTTCCAAATTATAGTTACTCATTGAAGCAGGCATTTTGATCCTCCCCCATAGCTCCCCCAGAAACAGCCACATGACCATTTGGATGGATGAGAAAAGGGCAATGGATGCTAGGTCTGTATATATCTCTTTCACTCTCCTTTTGACCAGAAACTCTTTGTCAAATGTAGCAAAAAAGTGAAAAATGGCAGTGTTGTAGATAGTTTTTACTGGGGGGAGGAATAGATTTTTTTTTTTTTTGTCTAAAAATCTCTCCTTATCCTCACTGAAGTGTTACCACTCTCATCTATGCATGTGGATATATCAGAGAGCATCCACAGTACTCAGGACTTTCTGAAAATGAGAACTGAATATTGGGCAGGTCATCTCAAACCCAGTGCTCTCACCAGACCGAAAAGCCAGAACAAATCCCAGCCACTGGTGTGGGAAAACGGATATATTCCAACTCAGTGTTTTATTCTAGCAGTTAGCAACTGTTCCTCAAGCTCTCAAGCTCCCCTCAAACTCTCCCTCCCAGGCTGAAAAGAGTAACAGAGGCCCTTGTTGGGAAGGGAAGCTGCTTGGCACACCAGGCAACACCTGGAGTAGGAGAGCTATTGCCATATTGAGAGCCTGGTTACCCTCCATTGCATGACAGGATTCCACTGACTGAGCCAAAGATGGGCCTGGAGCTCTTGTGCAACCTTGTCACATTGAATAAAACATGTTTGAGATTGACTCCTTTGCATTTATGTGCATTATGGAAATGTATATAACATGCACTCAAGGGAGAAATATATTCCAGAAGCACACCCACGTCCAACATGTCAGTGAACATTTTATAAACAATTTTCATATTTACAACAAAACCAAGTGTTAGATTCCTGAACCAACAGTAACCCCTTAATCAGTCTTTATGTGTAGCAAGAGCAAAGCAGGAACACGATCATGCATGGCTTGGGAAACTGTTAAGGAAACAATCTTCTTTCACATCATTTCAGGTTCATCCTATCAAACACCATTATAAATTAAAGAGCTACAATGAATTTTGTCATGGGTGGGGGTTTAGTTTGAAGCAACAATACTACATTTGATTCAAGAATAATCAATTGTGACCTATAATACCAGTGTGCCAGCTTTTTCAAATTAACTGACCATGGCTAGCAAACAGCTATTAACATAGTGACTGTGTGGGGATACAAAGATATGCAGTGTCTGTGCTGCTGAACCAAAAAGTATTTTTAAAAGAAGAAAAAATTAAAGAGGATGACCTCCCCCTCTCCAACTGGCCACTAAGACAATGAACTTATTCAATCTTTACAGTCTTTTGTGCTTCTTTATAGGAATATTCCACCAATTTCCAAAATTATAGCTGGTAGCTGGCTTAATATGATTTTTGTGTTAAAATAATGACAGTGTTCACAACAGGGCTAAGCGGTCTATTAAATCAGTGATTAGTGCACCCTTGTATATATGCCACATGTCAAAACCATCATACATCTTTGTAATTGATTATAAAATCCTCTGTAAGTATGTATAGTAATAAGGCCACCCTGATGTTAAAACATCCAGACACAGTTTACTACTCACTGCTAAATTCATCCATTCAGCGGGATTGACACCAACCTTTTCTATTTTCTCTCCCTAACAAACTGCAGATGTGTCTTCTGTGCAGGAGACAAAAACAAAAGACTTGAAGGATGACCTTCAGCACAGCAATTTGGCCATAAGCTGGCAAAGGCCACAGGAGCAGCAGTGCTGGCTGCCCTCTTCCCAAGAAAGATGGATGCACCAGTGACACGTCCCCAGCACAGGACAGGACAGAGTTAGGCTCCTGCTGCACCAACAGGCCAGTCCAGATCATCTGTTCTAGCCTCTCCATCAACAACAGATGGTTCATATAAGAACACAGTATAACTCAGTTGAGGCTTTCTTTCAGATTTTGAGGAATATGGTTGCCTAAGGACAGATATGTGCTTTGCTATAAGACTGCCTGGTAGTAAACACCCTTTTAAAAAATACAGCAATGTTTTTCAGAAGAAAGTAATGAAAACTGCACAACTGAGGACATAACAAACCCAGCGTCTTTACAGACTGAGAAATCTGTTAGGCTGAATTTTAAATAAATATGATAAATCAATAAAGCAAGGACTCTTGTGCCATTCTTGTACTGATTAAAAAAACCCCAAAACACAAATGAAGAGACCAGTGACCATTTTTTTTCTCCCTAGCAGAAAAGTATACTTTTGTCCTATTTCCTTATAATAAAGAACAAGAAAGTTCTTGGGTCTCAGGCAATATAACTGCTCACCTCAAAGGTAGATGCCAGGCTTAGAAAATTTCTAGCAATAATTCCTGAATTTCAGAAAGCAATTGTGAGAAGCTGGTTATGATGGGGATGCATACAAAGCCGTCCTCACAATGCACCTCTTCCTTCTGCTTATTGAAAGAGCAGCTTTGGAAAAGCTTGAAGAATTTTGACCATTGTTAGTCCTCTTTGCTATGGTTTCCCTTTTTCTGTTATATAAACATAATCTACTTGATTTTTCTTTCAAAGCATTCTCAGCCTAATCCCCTCCCAACCTATTCTCATTCATTTATTCCAGAGGGGAGAGCTCCCACCTCCAGTCAGCCCCTGACAGTAGGCTCCATCACCCATTTGTTACCTTTTCAAGCAAGGATCTTTGTGCTTTCTCCCCTGCTGCCCCCATGCTTGGGTAGAGCTCCTTGTTCATGTCCACAAAGCTGCCTCGTTATCCTCCTTCAAATCCCCTCTCACACCTCCTCTTAACTCTGCTGCCAGAAAAAAAGCTTGACAATGGCTGTGCTGCTGCAATATTGAGCCCACTACCTATGAAGCCGACCTTCTTATTCACTCCTCATGCTTCCCCATCTGCTTATACCCACCTGTTGTCTCCTGTCATTGGGTTTAAAATTTATCAGAGGAGAAAGGGCTAAATCAGCTTGAATTACTCTGCCTTTGCTGAGAATGCATATTCTTGTCAGCTGACATGAGGCAACTTGTTACCCTGAGAAAACATCTTTATACGCCTCAGCCATCTGGATGTAAATTCTCTGGAGGGGGCAACTCTGCTCAGTGTTTGAATGCTGCCTAAGGGTCCTGGTCCTGGCCACTCCACAGCACAAAAACATTGCTGGATCTATAACAAGGATTATGTTTGCTCTTCTAGGCACCCAATTGTGTGTGTGTTACCATAGCTTGGGAGCCTGAGTACATGGACAGAAGACAGAAAGTTTACTAAACAGTTGAATGAAATATGGGTCAGCCTCTCATGAACATATGGCCCATATTTAAATATAACTAATACACAGGCCAAATTCTACTAAACATTTAAAAAGTTGGGTGATAGACACACGCAGCTACAACCTACCTGGTTACCCAACCACTAACACAGTTGCCATGAGCAGGGGGTTAAAACAGCTTTACTTCAATAGCAACATCATCTATCTCTACAGGGCTGCTGTTTCCACCCTGTTGGACAAATAATAGAGTAGCATCACTCAGTCTCAACAGCCTCACAGGCAGGATTAAAACTTTTAGCTACTGTGAAATTATCTTTTTAAAAAAGCTAGATGTTATTTTTCAGATGAAGTGGTTTTTGAGTGATGCTAACAGAAGCTGTACGGGGCAGGGAAGAAGACTTCCCTGAGTGGTCAAATCAAGTCATTCAACTCTGAGTCATTCAAAGTATAGGAAAACATCTTTGATTAAAACAATCAATCCAATTTTAAATCTGTCGTTTAGTTAAAAAAATAAATTAGCATTTTTACTCTAAAAATAAATATGCATAATTCAAAAGAAAAAAATCCCAACCTTAAACTTTGTGCTTGCTTATTGTCTGAGGGTGAGGTTTGAATTTGCCCTTGCCTAGAAATCCCATTTAGGAAAGTATGGGATTGGTTTCTTCCTTTTTTAAAAAAAACCAACTTTTACAAGTGGAAAAAAATCCCACAGAGGCTGCAGGGTAATGTTTTTCATTAACTGGAACACGCATTTTCAGAAGTAAATCTGCATGCTTTTTTTCTGGCAATAATTAACAAATTATTGTATAGCATTTTTTTAAAATTACTCCCCAGATAATGACTTTTCTGTGAGTTTACACCAATGAATACTGCCAACCTGTTTGTTTTTAAGAACAAAGCAAGAAGTCCAAAGCCCATTGCTGCAAGCCATATTTCCAATCCCTATCTTCTGCATAGTTTTGAACTATAAAAAAGAAAATCTTTTTCTAAAACTTAATATAGAAAAATGAGCATGACCAAAACAGTTTCAAACTCCAATCTTCAAATGAAAGTGCAAAATGAATTTGAAACTGCAAATGAAGTAACATTTGTTTTAGTAAACAGCAATTTGTACAGATAAGGTTATTTACACAAGAGCTCAACACATTTTTTCCATCTGCATTATTTGACAAGATGGATCCAAAATTCAAGAAAGTTAAAACTGAATAAACAAGGGTATCCGTATATTTAAAAATCCATTTCTTTCACTACTTCACCTAATACAAAATCAGCCCAATGCAACTGCCATTTTAAGGAAGTCTTACGAAGTTTGAATGAGCAAGTGTACTTCATTACAAAAGATAAAAGTTTCTTCTTCCCTACAGTGAAAACAGGTAATTTCAGAGGCTGTAGCTTATAATTATTCACTGCTGAAAGGATTTTAAAAGGTCCATATTGAAAACAGTGACCCCCAGCTTCGCCTCAGGATGAATGGAGGTAGAAATTCTCATTTTGCTGGAACGCTGGTTGATAACTGTTAAGCAAAACATGCATTTCTTCATTACAGTGTGGTCTGCAGGTTCATTTAAATAACAATATCATCCAGCATAAAAGTCACAAAAGAATTATCTTGCAATTTCAATATGTTGAAATGTATTATTAGTGCTAACAATGGGCACCTTGAGTAAATAAATGAATGTCTGTTATTGGCAGCATTACTTCCGAGTATTTAGCTTTATGGAATATCAAACTTTATAATTCAACACCTTGGTCAAGAGTGTTTGCTTGTGTAACTTTTGAACTAGAATTGACATTTTTTAATGTCTCTCCAATTTCCTCTTCCTTTCCCCACTGTTACCAAGAAAGTGAAAAAAAAAATACATTGCCCAAGCATGGGAAGCACTATTGTGTCCTTTTGTGAGGTATTTAAAGAGCCACCTTCACACTGTTATTATTTTTCATGACAAAAACCCCCTAAATATGGAAATTAGATTTTTTTCGAAAGGTATAAATTTATAAATTATATAAACAGTATACAAAACCCATCAACAGTCTTTTCTGACCTACAAATCCCACAGATCTCACAGAAAAAAAGTAACATTTTAGAATATTATTATTACAGGAAATCATCTTTATCTCAAGAGACCCCACCCTATTCATTACCATTAAGACAGAAATCATAGCACAAGAGGTGCACATGATGCCTTGAGTTTTATCTTTCATAGATAAACTATATATTTCATATAAACTATATATAATTTTAGCTTTTCATATATTCCTTGGGGTACATCTGCCAATATCCTACACCTGAGTCTGTTAGCCATTTCTTCACATCCAAGATATCTACTAAAGAGGATACTCAAAAAAATAAATCACATTACATGAAAATAGCAGATTCAGTTGAGCCTAAAGAAAGAAAAATCTTTCCCCAAAAGACAATGAATACAACCAAGTTGTGCAGCATATATAAATACCTTTGCACACTATCTTGTGCAAAGATATTTATACCATTATCAAAAAGATTGAGAAATGAATAGAGACTGCTGGGATATGCTGAACCAGGCAGCAGCTTTAAAACATGGATGTGGTAAAATTTTCCCTTCTTTTATACAACCTTAGAAAGGATGCAGTTTGTAATTCAGGAAGACAAAATTTACTTGTTTTCACAGATCTGCAGGTAAAGAGAACTGCAGTTCTGTTTAACATTAGCTACATTGCCTTCATGGCCATTTGTAGCCTGGCACAGTATCAACCTCAAATGATTGTAGAATTTGTAATGACTGAAAAGGCAGAAGTTAGCCTTGTAATTCAGGTAGAACGTTCAGATATGAGAAATGCAGGTTCACTTCTAAATGTTGCAATGCATTCCTTGCACTACCTTTGGTAGGTTACAGTCTATGTATCTGCAGCACATGGCAAAGATAACACTACTCCCTTCTCCCGTTCTTTGTCTTGACAACCAAGATTATTAACTCATCAGCACAGAGAATTTCTCTTAATTTGTGTTTATACAGTAATTTGTACAACATGGCCCCAATTTCAGATGGAGACTCTATGCACCACTATACTTCTAAATAAAGCCTGGCTCGATTTCTTCAAGTCTACAGAGCCAAATTACAGCAATTCATTTAAACAAATTGAAGAAGGGCTTGTATATGGGAAGACAGAAAGGGACTGAACATGTGGTTAGCAAGGGGGAGTTTCTTGTGCTGTTAATCCAATTCCAGGGTGACTGCTGGGAATCTTCTTTACTCAGTAAAGCCCTTAATTATGAAGAGAGTCTATACAAAACTGCTGAGGACAAAAACAATGAACAAGTGTCATGGTTAAACTATCTCTTCTTTTATAACTGGCTCATTTCAAATGTCTAACAGAGAAGTCTACAAACTCAGAACCACTGGATCAGAAGCACTATATTGTTTTTATACCATAGGTCAGTGCATCAGCATCCTGTAGCAAAAAGGGTATTACACAAGTGCTGAAAGGAGTAAATATCAATGAATAGTAGTAGCCTGTGACGTCTCCAACATGTGATAGTGCAAACTCAAAAAGCAATTTGGCACTTCCAAATGCTGGCACCAAAGACGGCAGCGTAATGTGTTTCTACAGTTCTCATTCTATACATGTGTGATCTCACCCCCAGGTCTATTGCCAAATAAAAAAAAAAAAAAAAGGGGGGGGGGGGGGGGGAGCTGCAAAAACATGTGAGAAAAAAACATTAAATAGTTGTTCTCCAACCCCCACTGCTATGTGGCACAGAGACAATGTTAGCAATGGAAATCCTGTTGCAGACAGCCAAATACTTAAAGAGAAGAAGAATCCAAGCAGCAACAGACCTGCAAATCTCAAGAAGATCCTACAGCCAGATTTAAAGCCTGTTTTAGGTCCCCTGCACAGACAGGTCTGATCAGGCATGCCATCCTTTTTCTTGTTTCTGTAAGTGTATAAAAGGTTGATTGCTCCTGACTTCAGCATATTTTTGCTCTAATGTGCAAACTGCCAGACAGTCCCACACCAGAGATCGATATCACCCAAATACTGCAAAGGGTTCTGATAAAGTATTAACTGAGTGCTCTGACCAGTTATTAATGGAAGCTTTCTCTGTTATTACAGCCATCATGTCAAAACTCGAGCCAAAGGAATTTACACAGGCTCTGTCCAAGGAATACGACACAGGAATGTAATACACATATGGCAAAGATTTAATGTATGTGATGACTGCTAGGCAAATGATGTTTTTATTGTTCAAGAAACAATGGCATATTCAAATCTGGTATAAGTAAGGAGTGAATAATGATGTTAGATCATTGCACCACCAGGGACATACAAAAGAAAAATTCATTGCAAAATTTGTCTCTCTGTGAATAGAGTAAAACGATACTGAGGACAGGCAGACCATCAGGAATCAAATTGCTTTCAGGAAGAAGGGGGGGCTGGCATTTTTTTATTGCCAGTAATTTTCTAATGAACTGTTGACAATCACAGATGTTCTCACACCTCAGACAGCTGGGGTTCTCAAAAATTCACCATGTGGCCAAGTGTCAAATTTTAACTGGCTTTTACCTGCCTTTGTGGTTCTGACTATTCAGAGTATGCCAGTGGTTTACATTTTTGCTGTTTGGATAGTCACTGCCTAAACACAATAGTTTCCTCTTGCCTTTGCCCTGTCATGTAGGTAAACACTGCAGCTTAAAACCAAGAGTAAACCATGCATGGACCAGCAAAATGAAAGGCAACTTGTAAATAGTGACCACAAAGGAACATGAATTTCCTAGATGGAAAAAAACATACCATTTTTCACTTAGCTTTTAGTAGCATCATAAAAATGTGTACAAAATCACCAGTTTTCCAACCCTTTTTTGGTCACAAAAAAAAAAAGCAAATTAAAAATGGATTTGTAACCAATTCCTAAGCCATGAAATTTTCACAACAGCAATGATTCAATTTTAAGGTAAAAACCCAAACATTGAGAATTAAAAACACAGGACCTGCTATCAGACAATCACAATTACCCATTTCTCCAAATTAAAGTTTCTCTGGACTTTGTGATTGCAAACAAGAACTTTTAGAAAGCTACTAGAATGGGATGTAAAAGTATCTTTATAGTCACAGCTGTGGTTTGATTTCCTGAAACAAACTAGAGTAAACTCAGAATTGCCCTGGATTACAGAAGAGGCCAATCTACAGAAGTCCAAGAAACCCATTGGAGACTGTTACTTTTACCTAGCTACATCCTCTAAAATTCAAGGGTGGAATATCTGTCCTCCACAACTTGAGGGTCTCAGTTATTTTCCCATGACAGGCCATTCCATCTGATTTAACAGAAAACAAAAATTGAACTTTTACATAGTGCTTCTTAGAGGCTGCTTTTTATGAGAATTATCCCAATATGAAACAGTTTTCTTTAACAAACACTGTTCTTGTTGGCTTCTGCTAAAACAATAGGCATGAAGTGGTACCTTTTGAATCTTCTCTCTCAGATAAGGTATTTCTGAACTTGATAACATCACCTGAAACATTCTGCTTTTTTATGACCTAGAAAAATGGCTGGTATTCTAAAAATGTGTTTATTTTTAAATTATATGTATTTGATAGCTTGACTTGTTTTTAATCATCTCATACAGAAGTGATGTGCTACTAATGACAACTGAAGTATACCTTTCATTTACAGATTTCAAATTAAACATCTCCCAGTACTGAGAGAATTATCACCTTCACTTCAAAAACCAGGGGGAAAAAAAGTAGTAGAAAACACTTTACATATAGTGGAGAGAAAGAAAATGAAGTCCAGCCAGATTACATATTCCAGTCTGGTGTTTTATTGCTACACGGCACAATCCAGTTTTCTGTAGGCCATTAATGGTATTTAAAGTAAAATAAAGATATTAACTACAACTGGTACTTCAGAACCAAGGGGCTTGCACATGTCACAATCCTGGTAACAATAATTCTGATGATTTCCACTATGCATTACAAGTGCATATTACTTTTAACCGTGCAGATTAAGCTACAATAGATTGTCAGACTGTGCCCAGTGTGCTCCTCACACAGCAAGGCCATAAGGCATGGGGGCTCTTGGCCCTGGGCCACCATTAGGATACAAGATCTTCCTCAGTGCTCCCCAGTGCCCAGAATTCCCAGCTGATCAGCAGTTTATGATGCTTCACTCTTCAGGGCCATGGGAAGACCTAGAAGAAACTCACCCACATTTTTATGTTTGATTTGCACTACCACTGTGAATGCACAAGAAATGCATGGGAACAGCTGCAAGGATGGGAACAGCCTTTAGCATGTCAGTGATGGCCTGTGTTGTGCTGCTCCCTTAGACTGGATTTCTCTGAGATGGGACTGCACACACTCCTTCACATAACTCTGTGAATCATGGATTCTTCTCTTATGCAGGAAGCCTCTTTCTTTTGGGGTCACTCTCAGTAAGAAAGCAACCTCTCTTAGGACAGATTGCCTTGCTTGCTCTCCCCTGTCCAAGCTCTCTGTACACTCTCCAAAACTATATTTTAAAGTGTTGTGCTAAAGAAACTGGCCTTTTGTTCTATCTCAGGGGACATTTCATTGTTGCAGACCCCAAGTCTGTGTCAAGAAGCCAAAATGAGTGGGATTTCAAAAGCTGCTCCCATCCTATTGTACTATGAAGCATCTTTTGAAAAGGAGCCAGCTTGTCACTCAGTCTGTACTGTTATAGCACCTTCTCCCTTCCCAGGGAATCTCAATCCTAAATGGAGATGAGACAACAATGGAGAAAGCAAATTAGCCCAATGTTCAAAATGGATATGGCAGTCAGGTATAGAAACACAGTACACCTATGATTTCAAGGGTAATTTGTAGATTTTAAGGAGATGCTAGATACAATCTAGTATCACTATATACATGTATATATTGATGTTCCTTTAGTACAGTTTGGTAAATATGGAAACATACTGAAATACACTTCAGATTAAAAAAGCAATAATTTAAAAACCTCTCCTCTAAGATTTTCCTTAGATACTCCCAATACAAAAATTTGTGTCTCTTTCTCTGTCACATAGTTCCTCCCTTTTCCTCGTCACCTCGTAAAAAGTAAATCATCCTCTCATAAGCCAAGAAAAATTTTATGCAATATTTTTTTTCTGGAATCATGTAATGTTTGGCTCTGTTCCAACTCTCATGCAGGAAATCTAGATAACATCTAAATAGCAATGACTTTTTTTACTGAAGAGAAGCTACTGTGTAGATGCAATGCCTTGTCTCCTAAATGAAGTAATTGGTTTGACTGTAAATGATCAAAAGCTCTATTCTACTGAGTTACCCTATCCACTAAAATATGGAAAAGCTACTGAAGACTGCCTCCATGTGAGCCCATAACTCATAAGCATTTATTTATCTTATGGTCTAGTGTGAGCTCCAGCCCAAAATTTTTTTGTTTGATCTTCTGAGTGGCCAGCAAAACCCAGTCACCATGGGGATGGGATGGACAGAGAGTGCTGACACATGAGACATCAGACTACACTGGACTGACTGAAGCTGTGTCCTGCTGGGCTCCTGGAGGATACTGCCTTCACTGGAGAGGTGCCTGAATGGGAAATGAATCTATTTGTGAACAGCTGCAGTTTACAACCCAGTACTATACTGTAAATTAAACCAATGTCAGGCTACATTAATATAGCAGATTATAAACAGTGGTGGAGGAACAAATGCACATCCCATTCAGCTCTCACCACAGTGGTTGCACTGAATTCCCAAAGAAAGGCAGATGAACAGCCATGAGTGGAAGCTGCTTCAGCCATATAGCTTAATTCACTGTTCAGTTTGTCAGCAAACCCCATATAATACATGAATAAAACTGGTTTCTTTTGTGAATTGAGCTGGGACACAGGGCAAAACAGTGATTTCCAAGGAAAATAAAACCTAGAAGATGAAACAGGATCAGCTTGAAGCCTGCCTCCTGCCCTTTAATGTCAGGCCCAGTCACAGCCTGAGAAGATGGACAGAACAGGGTACCCTGATCTGTGTAACAGCCTTGGGCAGGGGGCAGGTCAGGGGCAGAAATCATGTTTGGCATCTCAAAGATAACTAAGTCTAGAACCCTGGAAAACATGCAGCACCTATACATGTGGCATATAGGTGGAATATAAGCACCTCTACTTAAGACAAAGAATTGCAACTTTGGCAGAAGAGGTGGAAAACACCCACTGCCCAGCCTCTCCTTAACCTGGCTTCTATGCTTAGCTGATTTATGAATCCCACACTTGGAAACCAGCCACTAAAAGACAGGAGTGGCAAATGTGCTTTGCATGACCAGGGCTTAAATATCTACAGTTAACCAGGGTGAATGGTACTGCCAGATAAAACCTTTTGAAAACAGAATGTCAGTAAAAGAATCTTAAACATACTGACACGCATAAAGTATTTTCCTAGTGGCATATTTCAAGTACTATAACCTTACAAAACTTTTGAATTTATGGCAGCTTTGCCAATAGTGAAGTGTCACTAGAAATGTTCTATAATTGGGACTAAACACAAAAAAACTCCAAAAAACCAAACCAAACCAAACCAAAAAAACCCAGTTGAAACTATCAATGAAATCAAAAGTGTTTACTTTTCTTAGATTATAGAACTGTATTTGCAACAATGCCAGAGCAGTATAACTAGACACATTCAAAGAACAAAAAGTAACTAGATAAATGCTATGCAACAGCCTAAAAATACTATCATTAAGTTAAGAAATGGGTTCTCCTAGAACATTAAAACTACCCATTAAATGAAGAAACTAATAATTGGTACTCCTGAGTTGTGACACTTCATAACCTGTGCAGGAAAGCAGCAAATGAGATGTAGGAAAAAACACTGGAAGCCGAATTTGTACTGCAATATTATCATAGTCAATCACAGTCTAGAAAACCACAGAAAGATAGATAATAATGGGAAAGTTCTTAAAACCATGAAGGGAAGGAATTCCTGAACTGTAAACCTGAAACCCAGCTGGGTTATAGTACTGCAGGATAGTTCCCCAAGTACCATGTCATATCAACACACAGCCTCATGAGCTTTTACCTTGATGCTCTTGCATATAAAAACAATTCCCAGCCACATGGAAAGAGAAGAGGAAAGGGTCAGGGCATCAAAACACCAGCCCTACTCTGTACTACTGCTGTTTTTCCCACAGTTAATTCCCCTGACTTCACTGTCACTAAGCAAATATAAGATTGAGAACAAATCACATTGATGAAATCAGTTATTAAGTTCTGAATATGAATCTATATTTCAGTGAGGGACAGGTTGGAAAGGATATGGACCAAGTCCAGCTTGTGTGGAACTGCTAAGAGAGCTGTGGTTTCAAACACACTGAAGTTCAGCTGTTGCTGTACAGCAGTTTCTTCAGACTGCTGAGTTTCATGGTCCTGGCTGCATTTTTCACAACAGCCACTTCAGTACAGGACCTGGTGTAGTGAAAAGTTCTGGAGTTCTGTTTCCTCTCTGGTAAATTCCTATTTCTCTTCTTCTTTAAGACACACAACTTGAGATGCCTCAGGAGGCAACACTTAATTGCAACCAGTTCAGAACCACCTTCAGCTTGTCACGGCAAGAGTGCCCTGCTGCTATTTGCAGCACTTCAGAAGAGGAGACAGAACAGGAACAAGGCAGCAGAGTTTACATTGGACCCCTCAAGTTTGCTCTGCTCAGAAGAGGTGAGAGAGGTGAGAGCAGGAAGTTGATCCCAGCTGGGATCTGCAGTTTTCACAGCCACAGAACAGCACTATGGTTTCTCTCCTTGGGACTCCGGGCAGAATCTGATGCTGACCAGGTTGAAGGACTGATCAGCTGCATTCACAGGCTAATGCTGAGTGCTAATGCTCCACCAGAGTCTTTTTCTGGCAGTGTTATGCTGGCCAGGAACAAGAAAGGCAAAACCAAACCTGACCCACCAACATTACTTTTCCAGTGAAACTTCCAGTTTTAACGCAGCAATGGTGACGGTAACATGCTATTGTTGACTCAGCTAATGTCCTTCAGAGGAGCAGTGTAACTATGCCAGGCACAACAGACCACTGGCACCAGCACCAAGCTTGGCACTGACCTTGACTGGGGATGATGCCAACTACAATGAGTTTCAACACCTTCTCAAACAAAACATGGCAACAGATTCAACAAAGGCTCCCTGTGAGTGAGAGAAACTAGTAGGAAAAACTCCTTGGGCAAGCACGTGGTACATCATCTAAAGTGTTCTTCAGCAAAATGACAATACCAAACAGCTGCTGGAATGGAGAGATAGCATTGTTGTACCTAAACTGGGGTGGGTGTGACACAGCTTAAGAAACAGGCTGTTGACTAAGTCAGGGGAAATGTCAGCCTGACAACCAGCCCGACGGAAGTGATTGCAGATCCTCTCTTTGTATCTACATCTGCACGTCAAAGTCACCGTGGTTTTGACTGTGACCATCCCTTTACAGGCCTGCTACAATATTTCTGTCGTCACCTTCCATTGAGACACTGAATTAATTTTTTTTTAATGATTCAGGCAGCAGTGATGCTTGAATTAACACCAGGTTGTGACATCATTAGCTCTTAAGCTAATATTACTAGAACAAAACAAAAATCATACTAAAAGGAAAGTATCTTTATCACTGAGCACTAGAGAAGTGTATTTACATACTAAATCTTATTAATAAACACTCCACTACAGTGGGAAAACAAATAGATATCAGTGTGAAATATTTAAGTGCTGAATGTAATAGTGCTGAGCTGGCATGAGCTGTCATAATCAATGGGGATTGTTTACACAGACTCCATTCCTCCCGTTACGCAAACAGAGCCCGTGTAAACACCAGAGCGAACACGTCGGTGCGTGGCCCCATTCCAGGCTTCTCAGAAATGCAAGACACTTCCACTCTCAGTGACAGCATCATCCCATGGACACAGCTCACAGAGCAGGGATGAGGCAAACTCTCATCTGAAATTCCTCACTCAGGACGTACATGGGACATTGGGCAAGTTGCTTTCACCCAGAATGGATTTTTCCCACTTCTCTAAAGCCTACTTTTCTCCCACAGCTCTTTAGGATTTATGGCAGAAAGTTAAAAGCTGAGTGGTTTTAATTACTCCTGTGGAAAAATCCTATACGATTCAGCAACTGGGGTGGGGATGGGTTGGATTTTTACCTAGGATGACAGAAAGGATTTCTGCAATGGAAAGTTAGAGAATGATTCAAAGCCTCGCAGAAAGAATACTCACTTTCACTAAATTTGAATAGAGTTGTGAGAAAAAACTTCAGAGTCCTGCTGACTTCTGTGGATTTTCCTTCTCAAATTCACTATTTCTTTTTAACAGAGAACACTTCTCCCAGTATCATCATCTAGAAGCTTTATTTTTCTCATGTTTCATTAAATACCTTCTTATAATCTCCCTGTTCACTTTTAATATCAAAGTAATGTATATACCCAGTTATTTTAGAAACTTTGCCAGCGTGTGACATGATGCTAGTGCTTGTAAAACCAAAGCCAACTTCATTATATTTTAACTTAGGATAGTTATCAGGGGAACACTGTCTGATTCAGAAGAAAACATGCTTTCTTCGTGCATTAGAATGTTATCAGCTTATGATACCTAAATAAACTTTACTAGGATGAAAAAGTTTACTATACACTCATAAAATGGACCCATTGCTGAAGCTCCTAATGTTTGTTTAACAGCTGATGGGCAAGCATACTAAAAGGAAATTATGTGGTTGAAATGGAGTTTCATAGTTTATAGACAAATTTTAGACAAACATTCAAAGCAGATTCTGGGTTTTGCACGTGAAAATGTACCAACTACCCATTTTCCATATCAAACCTATGCAGGATAACATCATTTAAACCACATTAATACTATTAATCTGCTACTTTAGCTCTGTTCTCAGTAACAATGGGACAGATAATTTTTATCTTCTGTTTACCAAAGCTGCAGAGATCATTAGTAGTAGTAGCAGATCTCCTAGAGTGGTGGAAGTTAGCTTTCCAAGTGGAAAGGTAAAAGCATGACTGGGAGACAGGAGGGGTCAGAGGGGCTGTGTATTTCTGCAGGATGAGTTTTCATGACACTGGCATACAGTCCATATCAAAGTCATCCCAACAAAGTTCATTTGATAATTTCAAAAAAGGTAAGTTGAGAATCTGGAGAGTTTTAAACCTCCTGAAAGTGCAGGCCAGCAAAGAAAAGCTTCCTCCCACAGCTCTGCTGTAATATCCAGCTTGAGCTTCTAAGTCCATGACCAAAGCAAAGCCATTGTTCTGGGCCTTCCTAAACAGAAACTCAGGTGGGAATAGACAAGACCATTCACAAACCACAGCAGGTCTGAAGTGAGGCTGCAAACACTACAAGTGAATGTGCTCATCACCATCTCAGTGGCTTCCACCATCCTTTCCCTACCTTCCCCACTTTAAAGAGCTTTTTCATAATTTATTGTCTGGAAGGCAAAATAGTTAATGCTAATGTATTCAGGAATAGTGTGCAGGAGGTTCCTAGGTTCAACAATCCATTTCTTGCCTTATTTGACAAAAGCATTTTGTCTGTTTAATAATAACAAAAAAAATCCACGTTTTAAATCTCTGGGAGAAGATATTTGTTTTAATTAGGAAGCTGTTGATTAATTTAACCCTGTGTAAGCACTATATTTAGCTACCATTAAACCGAAAAATACCTAAAATAATTAACATGGCATCTTTTGAGAACTTTCTTCTAAAAGCTTTTAAGAATTTGTTTTCATTGTTTTCTGCTATGACAACAGAAATGCATACTTTCTTCATCAAAGAAACAATATCAGAGGAGTTACCTTGCCTGTGAAAAATGTTTCTACCTCCTTTCTGGGATGCATCAAAACCTGCTTGAATTACTCTTTAGAGAACCTGATGTGGATCAACACACAGCACAACCCCTGAGGAGTCGAGAAGTTCATTGCACCTAGGCTTGTCTGTTTATAAAACTGGCAGGGCATTTCAAATTGCATCCTCCTCTCATGCACTTGTCATTTCATTTTGGGAAATCAAATTTTTTCCAACCATACATTACATAAATTTCATGAAAGATTTCTGAGAGTGTTAGTTGACTAGCTGTTAAACAAAGTATCCTCTGGTTTCTTAGGAGTATTTCATGATGTGCAATGGCTAAGAAATATATACATCAATAAAACTTTTTAATTGTCATTATATTAGTGACTGCATCTCTTGAGGATGCAATTATGAACAGCACCATTGTTTTCATATGACAAGAAGTTGTATTTCAGCTGGCTGCTACATATAACCAACTAAACCCAAGGTCCATCACTTTTACTCTGAATACTTCTTTACTTCCCAAAGAGACAGTTAAGCAAATGGAACCATTCACAGAGCAAGAATACTGGAATTCAGCCTCTAAATCAGTCTGCTAACCGATTAAACTGTGCTTACTTCAAAAATGGTTAGAAAACAATTTCAAGTTATAGCATAAATAGATTAAAAGCTTCACAGCCAGCCAGAAATCTTGGAGTGCTTCAGCAGTCAGGGAAAGTTGAGTGCCAGTTTTGCTCTAGTTTTTAAGGACAGCTTTTGGCTATGTTATGGATGCATTACATAAAAAATGGAGCACTTCCCACTATCCCTAAATAAAGCTTGATTACTTGTAGCAGAAATTCTTCATGTAACAAGATCTTTGGTCTTGCAGAAATTAGAAGCACTGCACCTTCAGCTTCTAATTAATTACTTATCTGTTGCCTAAAAGGAAGCCAAATTTCATTTGAAGGACAAATGCCGGATATGCTTTTAATCTGGGAAAAAAAAAAAAAAAAGAAAAGAAAGATCCTTCTTGTACTTATTTAGAATAAAACTTAACAGAAAATGTCTTTGAGACCAGATCAGTTCTGGAAACAGCTTGGCACTAGCATAGCAGTAAGAAAAGGCGAGAGGAATGTGAACCAGTAAGAGAAAAACCATTTAATGCTAAACATGTTAAATGGGTCCACAAAGACCTTTGAGAACCATGTACTGCAGAATTAAGGGGCCTCAACGTTTCCCATTGAGATGTCTCAAATTTCACTACTGTAAGAACTTGCCATTACATAACATGACCAGACCCCAGTATCACTGCACATGATGCTGAGTACCTGTCACGCTCTAGGCTTCACCAGAGAAACAATGGCACTGCAAACCTATACTCAGGGGTAGTCTTAAGCTTTTCAGCTATCACGAGACCTGAAGTGGTTCTTCAGTTTCCTTTCCAGGGCAGTAACATTCCCCAAAGGCTTCTGGCATTGCATGGGAAAGGGTGTGAGGGCCTTTCTGGCCAGTGTTCAGCACTGCGAGGAGGAACAGCAGGACACGTGCAGATCCTGGAGTGGGGGCACCAGGGAGAGGGACAACCCACCTGGGGACAAATCAGTTCATTGACTTCAAAGGTGAAGGAAGATTCCAAGCATTATCATGCAAGGTAAAAGCCTTCAGAGAGAGAAGAGAGCTGTGACAAAGAATACATGCACACATATATGGCTAGATATACATGCATCCGTTCTGGGGAAGTCAAAAATAAAAAACTGCTTAGAAAAGTTGCAACATTTAGGACCTAGAGATCACTGCCCAGTCTCAAAACACCTCATGGACAATAAACATCTATCATCAAACTGTCAGCTCAGAAACACTGTGGATTATGTGGTTGTGGGTCACCAGGTCAGCAGTTCCATAGGAACAGCTGAGGAACTTGGATCAAGATGCCTTCCCTGTATTAAAATATTGCAGTAACAGGCTAGTTTTCTTTGCAGGTATCATACAGCTGAAAACAAAGCCACATCCTTCAAAGTTACCTCCAGCCTTGTGTGAAGGATAGTTTGATGCATGAGAAGCACATCAGAAACTGTTCTGGAGTCACTATTCAACCTAATGATCCTTTGAGACATCACGTTATGCCAAAGGGAAGGAAGGGTTTGTAACAGAGATTAAGGCTGATGGTCTGTACAAAGGCCAACAATACAGAAGCATTGCCAGGGAATGAAATACTTTTCCATCTTCCTTCCATCCCTCTTCTTCATTAGCCTTTTGTATGGGTATCACTGTGCCTTTTTACCTAAATATAATTACAAAGTTAAATAAAAACAGGAATCTGTGAAATCCTTGTAAATGCAGTACAACAGCTTACATTTTATGGCATAAACTAATTAAAACATGCTTATTCTGTCTCCAGAACTGCATCTGAACTCAGTGAAATAAAATTTTTCATGAATTTCGATGGGGAGAGAATGGGAAACAATCTATCACACGGCCAACCTAGAGAAACTTTGTGTATCCACCAACAGTTTTGTTCACTCATGAGAAGCCCCTAAGTCAGCAGTAGATGATCTGACAAAAGTGTGACAAGTCAGAGACTAAAGACATGCTGAATTTTCACAGGAAAGTTGACCCACCCAGCCATGTGAGATCATTCAAGAAAAGCTCATCAAAACTGAACAGGCTATTCTAAATGTTCTAATCTAGAAGATTTTTGTGACTAGGATGCAATTTCTCCTCAACTCTTGCTTCTGTACACTAGATCCCAGCAAAGAGCTTCCCAAGTGAACATCACTTTAATGATCCAAAACAAGACCTTTTTTATACATGGCAAACTAAAAGCATGAAAGACCTGAAAATCATCATTATAATTTTTAATTACTCCTGTTTTTCAAAAATCTGATTTGCATCTCATATCAAATTTAGGCAATAATTTGTTGGCCACAGATGTTCTTCCAAAACTGGAAGCAGAAGATATTTTTATTAGGGTTTTTTTAACAAGGAAGGTGAAGACTCATATTTAAAACACAGTCAAGAAAGAAAAAATTATAAAAGCATATATTTAATAAACTATATGCATGTAGTACTATTATCAGGCAAGGTTGTAATTTTTTTGTTGTTATGCCGTAACCATCTGGCAAAGATCCAAATTTTGTACACAATCTGTTTCAGTTTCTTCCTATGGTTTAAATGTAAGGCAAAAGGTCAAAACACAACCTGAAATATTTAAAGTGGTCAATGACAGTCATACTGTCAATGAATTATCTCAAGTTTACTGTTAAATATGGATAGCCTTTGAGGTAACCTCCAGTATATGTCACAGTTTTCTAATGAGTTATTAAGTTATTAAGCTATGAAATATTTCTGAATTTTAAGCAAGACTAAGGAGTAAAACCCAAGTAAAACAAATTAAAAGGATAATAATTATGCAACATCTTGAGATGTACCAGTCACACTATGCATATATAAAAAAATACATTAATAAACTGAACATATTAATAAAAAGCTAAGACTGGCCCTTCAAGACCTCAACACTAATTGGAAAGGATTTAGACAGCACATCTTGAATAACTTCCATTAACAGTTTTGGTAAGTCACTCTTCAACTATCTAAAACTGGAATAATTTAAACTGCACAGTTCATCTACTGTATTATCATTTGTGAAAGATCAGTGAAACATCATTAGACAGTTTGAGTAATGAAGCAATTGTCTAATTGCCCCGACTTGAATCTTATTTCTGATGAACTTAAATGATTAACCATGAACTGGTTTCTACATTTGAAGCCCCACAGTTCAATTAAAGGCCAATGATTATCATCATCCCTGAGATAATTTACTTTGAACTCTGAAGAATTCTTTCAAAGAGGGTGACACTTAAGCAGATTTTATTTTTAACAAAGAGGCAAGCTTCAGACCCAAGAGGCAGCTGTTATGCCACCCTACCTAGAAGGGTAAGAAGCCCACGCACCCCCTCAGCAACTTTGTGGTCTGCTGTGGTACCATCCTGCAGAACAAAGAGATTATTGCAGCAGGAACAACGACCAGCCCTCCCATCTGGCAGCCAACACGTTGCTCCTGGGTCTTTCAGATGATAATCACTTATCCAAAGCGTGAGTTCATACACGCACACCGAGAGCCCACGCACCGGGAAGCCGGACTACCATTAGAGAAGGACTTCCTGCAGGCAGAATTCCTGCTGAGCTGGGAGACAGAGTCCTGGCCCACACCCTGACAGTAATGCCCAGGGCTGTCTCACATTGGGACTTACCCAAATACATCAGGAATGAGCCCAAGCCATGGTTACAATTACCTTGAAGGCTGTGACATCCCCTCATTTAACTGATCCCAGGCTGTAATTCATGGTCTACATGAATTTCTGTATTCTCCAAAATATCATACCCTCAAATACAATTTTGGAAATAAGTATCTACCAGGTTCAGCTGCTTGCTTGCTTCTGTAGCTACCAGAACATAACGCACTCATACAAAATATCCAGACCACAAGCTCACATGGTTGGAACATCTGAGTCACATAGTTCTCCTGATAAACTTCTGAATGCTGATTTCAAAGGTGCAATGCCTTGTTCTTTAGAAAAACCTGGTAAGAAACAACAGTCTCAGAAGGACTGTGAATGTTTGAGTACACCTCATGTAGTTTCAGAAGTGCAGATAAGGACAGCACTGTCACAGGGTCATGGACAGAGACAGGACAGTGTGTTTCCCAGTGAGCCTCTGGTAGAAAGGAAGTTCCCACAGATGGGAGAGTTTGGGTGGTAGAGAACAGCACCTTGTGGTGATGGCATTGCACAGGGCCAGAAGTTTGCCATGGGGCATATTCACACCTTTTTTTTGTTTTTGATAAGCAGCAGTTCTGTCACACTAATAGCAGAATTCTCCCTTGATTTAATGAAATCTACATTAAGGTGCAGTATCACAATTCAGCACTTGCCTTTAACCCCACTGCAACACAAAGTGTATTACAAATCTGCTACAGGATTCACTTCATCCAACATAGATACGAAGAAGTCTCAAGGGTGGAAAGTGGCAGCTGTTCAACACATTCACTCATAGAAACGTTATTCACCATCAGTATTTGTTTTGCTATTGTTACACAGTTATGTTCGCAGTGAAAGTGCCTGAAATATTTGTTTTCTTTTCAGAAACTATCCCATAATAGCATTTTTTTTCTGCAAACAACGCTTTCTGAACTGCAGATTAATGAGTAAAACAAGTGGTTAAAGATATCTTTTAAATATCATTCCTTTCTCATTTTATAGCTCAAGAGCCATGTGTCTAACATTGTGATTTGCAATGTAATACTCCATGAGCTTCCATATCTGCCTCGTATAATAGTTTCAAATAAAATTTGGCTCTCTGTATATCTTAACCTTGGGAACAGGACTGTTAAAATCCTAGAGGCCAAATACCAATATCCCTATAGGATTCTCATGCACATCTGCATTTCTGGAAAGATGATATTTTTAAGGGAAAAGCTTTCAATTAAACATTCCTCCAGAAACCATAGTTTTACCCAGCTCTTTCCTGTTGTTCACTTGGAAATGGACACACCACAGGGTAAATTTTGCCATACGACAATTTCATCAGGTAGGAGTCCTAAGAATACATATTTGTAATAAGTTTTATTTTTCTTTAATTCCCCTTTAGATTTCCGGGGGTACAGCTGCCCTGAAAGTTTGTGTTACAGCAAGAGGACTGGAGGAACTCTCTCATATCCCCTCTCCAGACTGGATCTTACCCTGTCATTTGCAGGCAGAGTTGCAAGCAACCCACTTGAACTGTGAATGAAGCTACAAATACCAGAATTTGATCAGTCTTTTAGGTTTTTGCTTTCAGCCAAAGTACCTAAGGCACTGAGATGCAGACACTGAAGAATCAGATACAAGTGTGTTCCCATTTTAACCTCTTGTTTATAGTTCATTACCCAAAGTTTCTTGAAAGCTGCACTTTTGAGAAGGAAATTTCTCCATTTTGGTTTTTGCTAGGTGATCTTCTGCTTGCTTGAGGAGTTTGTTTGTGGTGTTCTATATTTGAAGAAATGTAGCTCAGCTATTTGGACAACTAAAGTGTTAAACATGTATTTCCCTTATATATGCTCTGGGTTTTTTTCAGTTGATTTTTTGAAGCTGGAATGACAAAGGGTTAATAGCTAAAATCCAGAATGAAAACTGAGAATTCTTACCCAGAATAAGGGACTGTGCTTGTCTTGGAGAGAAAATATTCTGGTTTCAACATGACACATGAGCCCAAGCAAACTGAGCACTGACCACATGCAGTAGATTTTTTGTTTGTGTTTTTACTGAACTAAGAAAGGATGAACCCAAGGGAGAGATTAATAAACTGAGGCTACTCAGTTCACAGTGTTTGTTGTCCAAGTCACAGAGCAACAAAGAAAAAAATGCCACAAAGCCCAAATATTCTAAAACCCTATTGATTTTAACTTATTTCATGCTTCTAAAGTCTAGAAAAAGATAACCTGTGAGGCTGAAAGACCAGGAATACTGAAAGTACAGCTGCAGATGTCTGTGCCTATTACCAAACACCAACCTTCCCCAGCATTTTGTTTTCTTCTTTTTGTAAAAAATACTAGGAAGAGCATTACCATAGAAAAGTAAACACTCTCAAACTTGACATAATCAGTTTTCTTACCCTACCAGCTTCACAGAAACTATCTTTTTGAATAGGTCCTAAATGAGTGTTAAGGGTTTATTTTTTTTGCCCCCAAGATCAAGATTACTGTCCGTGGTTCTGTGATGTCAGTAATTAGCACAATAAATCATTGTTCTGCTCCAGTGAGATGTTATGCCAGCACATATTACTGAGTCCTACACTGGACATAAAAAACCAACAAAACCAAAACCAACTGAAGGGAGGGATTTCCAAAAGCATCCAGCACTGGCCGAATTTTACACCCATAGAAGTCAGAGGTAATTTAAAGCAAAAATAAAACAAACCCAAACAACCATAAGATTGGCTTGTACCATATCATAATGATGCAGTATTAGGCTGAAAAAACCACTGAGCAATCAAGATTCCAGTGCTGGCATTCACTTAGGAAAATCATTTGGCATGAGATACTAGTGGGAGATAAGCAGGTACTGATCACTGGGGGCAGACTGCACAGCTCCAGGGGTCACCTCCCTAACAGTATTGAGGACAGCATTGTTTTTGCTCTCCTAGTGTGAGAGCACTCTGGAGAGACCACAAAATAGCTGAAATGTTCTTGTGACATGAAACTCAGGCCTGAAATATTTAAATATTTAGAGTGTCTCCCTGGAGTATTTAAGCCTTCTGATTGCATGTATTGAAGATGGCTGAAGCAGTGTGCTCCAGAATTAGGAAAAATTATTTCTGTCTCATTCTAATGTGTGAGTAGAAGGAAAGTTCACATGAAAGACCTGTGGCATCACACATAACACTGTGTAGTCCCACAAGGTCATGACTGCATCTCCTCCATAATCCCAATATATTCAAGAAAAAGATTGCTACAGAAATCTACAAAACCTAGTTCTGAACACTGTTATGCCTAGAAGAATGCTTCACTATAAACAGTTGCTTTCAGACCTCTGCAAAGCACATGGGCCTTTTTACTTGAGTAACGCTTCAGAACTCTAAAGAAAAGTCTTCTATGCAAAAGCTGGAGTCCAGTGCAACTCTGTTTGCAATTCTCCTAGGCATGGGGATTAAATGAAATGCAGATCTGTAAATTCAAGATCATTACAATGCCACAAAGTCTAAGGCACTCAAATCACCTTCAGATGTTGCTGCTGTTAAAATTAACAACAACAGGAGCACAGTTGCTAATGTTAGGACAGCAGACTCAGAAGGCCAGTCTATGAAAAAGATTTGCCACTACAACAGTATAACTATTCTGGCTTGAGTTTCTACTGGAGTTGCAATTTACCAGCTGGAAAAAAAAGCTTTTATTGTTAGAGGTTATACCCTCCCCAAGCAAAATAGAATATACTGGCCAAAGATTTTTTTTTTTTTCCTGGTACAACCATGTCTACACTAGAGCTTTTGCCAATACACACATACAGCCAAAAATCACACCTCCAACTGACATTACTATACTGGCAAGTGTTTCTAGCACTGGCCTAAAAGCAGTTATTTGTTCAATCATTGCTTTTCACATTCATCCCTTACCCTAAAAATACTTTACTTTACAGGTAAAAAGCTGGGAAAAAAACAATCTTAGGTCTTAGTCATCTGTTTCTTATATAAGGAAAAGATCTTTCTTTTGCCTTTGCAGAAGTTGAATTCCTCCTCTTACAGAAGCAGAATAAACATGGGGGGGCTGGGGGGGGGTGGCACGGAGTGGAGAACATGAATCTTTAACCCCACAGCAGAACAAACAAACAAAAGTTCAGGTCAGCCCTTGCTCATCTTGCAAGAGGGGCAGAGAGACAGAGAAAGAACAGAATTCTCAATCCTAATGACTGCTTGTTGCCATTCTCTACATACCAAAGAGAATACAGTCCCTCAGCTTTGAAAGTGCTATTTCTGTTCCTAATGCTGTGTCTGCTGAAGCAGATTCTTGCACAAGCAAAAAGTCAAACAATTGTCACCCAAAGCTCACACAGAAAGCAATACTTTAAAGGGGGCATAATTAGTACAAAACCAGGGGATGAGGGGACAGAAGGAGAAAAGAAATCTTTTCAGAAAACTTCACGCCACCCTCCATGAGAAGAGGATTTTCCTGTGACTTGTCTCAGTCTGAAATTATAAAAACAACTATATATTTCCAAGCACATTTGTTTTCAATAGTTGCAATATTTTTTTGAAAAAAAATTATCTAAACAATGGCATTAAAAATTGTATGGGAAAATAGAGCTTAAAGTGTTTCATTTTACTTCTAAGGCAGCAGTATAATATTTTCTTAATATCCTTCACCTCTCCAAGCCATTTCCTGTGGTTTGTCCTAAAATTTACCCTTGTCAGCCTAAATGGAAGTGTCAACTACGCGTGAAGAGTCAACTTGCTCTTGGACTGAAAACAGTACCCTTTTAAAATGCCATGACTGCAGCATCACTAGAGAAGGCAAAACCAGTGTGTTTTTAGAGACAGAACTTGTTTCTCCTTCTTCAGGTTGGTATTTTTCCCAAGCTAAGGGTCAGAGAAGTCAGTTTGGAAAACACCACATTATTTCTGCTTGTGCTGCTTCTGCTCTGCCCATGTTCAAACAGTTAAGTAGAAACTTGAAGATATACAGTGGATTTGGCTTGATACTAAATTAAATAAAATTTTCCTTTGTAAGCTGTCTAGAAGAGCATATAGAAAGTAGTTGTAACTGTACCTGGAATACTCTAAGTTTTAGGGAAATTTCCATGTCATATACTGGTTTAATGCACTGCTGGCACACATAACCTGCAGAAATCAGATGCAGATACAGATTCCAAGGTGTTGAAACATCCACACTCAGGGTTTTGGGTTGAGCTCCTCCACAGTAAAAGATTTCTTTACTTCTGAGCATGCAATGATCCTTTACAAGTACTGAGCTCTGCTATAACTTTTTACAGGTCAGAAAAACCTGAACCTTCCATTGTGCAAGCAACACAAGATTACCAAAGGAAAGTAAGCCCCATGGCCAGCCCATCTGACGCACGGAGAGTGACATCCGGACGTGTTTAGAGTATCAACACCTCCAACCCAGCTTCGTGCTGCCAGGAGCTTTTTCCTGTTTGGATTCAAATGTAAAGACACCTGGGATCAAACGCAAATGATCTCTTTCGATTTCATCCGCGGTGACGTCAGGTGAGGGCGGCTTGACAGCGCCCCGAGGAGCCAGCGCACGCAGCCCGAGTTACTCGGGGCTGCTCAGGTTCCCCTACGCCCTTCCCTCAGCCCCGGGTTTCTCTCAAGTACTTGCTGCCAGCTGCACTGAACTGCACACAGAAGAACAATATGCAATAAACAGACATCATTAGAGAAATGTTATTTTTCTTATTACAGAAAAGTTGAAAACTTTCACAATATCTTGAAACACTGCTCAGAAATTACCTCTTCAGCTTGGCATCCGTTCCTCTTTGGGAACAAAACAACCCCAGCAATTACAGGAAAAAGCCAAACTGACATAACTAAACCAAGAAAGTCTTTTATCTATTCATCTCGCAAGGTTTTTGTTTGTTTGGTTTTTTTTTTAAACTACTTCTTAGAGGCTTGAAAAAAAAGCATTAGGTGCTCTTTCCACGCAGAACATTTATGACCTTGTTCAACTTCTTCAATATATTTCTTACTAATACTTGCTGTATTAATGGACTCAGCCCAAGAACTGGTAATGTTGAGCTTTTTAATTGCTTTACACAATTAAATGCTAATGTTTCAATCATTAATAAGAACACTAAATATCATTCTTTGGAGCACAATGTAAGCAATGTATTAAAAACAAATGCTTCACCAGGTTCCTACCTTTCACTTTTTATAAGTAGTTCAGAAAAAGAAGCCTAAAAATAAATAGCATTTACTGTCAGTGGAGAAAGTGCTGCAGTAAAGAGCAGCAAACAACTGGGAGACACAATTATAACCTCCACCCCTTACAGCCTTCACAGAGCCTTTGCTGTTGCTGTCTGTGTAGGCAGAGCAGAGCTGTCTGCTTCAGGGTTAGAGTTTTCTTGGAAATGTTTACTATAATGAGAGAATTTTATGTTCTTTTTCTTTTAATCACAACACTGTCCAGTTCTGAGACCTGAATTGATGCAAAAAAAAAAAAAAAAAACCAACAAAAAAAAACCCCAGATGACATTTCAAGGAATTTAATAATCAGATGCCTCACTGCACAGCCTGAGAGTGTGTTTCACATTATATTAAAATTATTGACATCCAGTCATGTTATGGCAAAAAGAGCTGACACCATGCTTGGTTACAGCTGTTGCCACAACAGTAGTTATTTGGCAAATGATGTGAAAGAGGACAAAGTGCCATTGTGAGCTTACACCAAGCTTTTACACATTATGTCTCCGGTTCATAAAGAGGAAGGAAAAAAGAAATGCCGCCTTTTACGGAGCAACCACATTGTGATTCTAAGTGAATATGTTTGTCAAAAGGCATCAAAACCATCTCCAAATGACAGGCTATGAAAGCCACAGAAGGGGATGGAGAGGGAGCCCAAGACTCCTGCAAGAAACACAGCTCACTCAAACTTTGGGTAAATAAGATAGAGTAAGCCAGAAAAAAGAAGGACGAAGAGATCTTGGAAAGCAAACTCGCTCTTTCTCCTACCAGGAGCAGCAGATCCCAAATGCAACTTTATGGAAAGTACCAAGAATGGGTCACACTCTGAAGGCCACTTGTGCTCCCAAAGGAGTGTCTGTCATGGGTTGTCTGCTCTTGAAATTCAGGTCTTTGTGAGCATGCTGAGGACACACATGACTCCATGTCTACTTTCTTTGTGAGTCCATCCACATTAGAGAGAAAAGAGATGTATATTTGACTAAAACACTTGCATCTCATTTTTTTTCCCTCCATCAAGGAGCTGGAGAGCCTGCCTTACCACAGAAATGGTTTCCCAATAAAATAATCAACAACAATGTTGGAACTCTGTTCCTTGAAAAGAGGTTTGTCTCTGTGCCCCAGTGAGCCAGCAGAGGAAAAATCAGCTGCTACACATTAAGGAAAAAGTAATACATTTAAAACGAAACAAAAAACAAAAGGAAAGGAAAAATAATTTTCATCCAGTATTTAATTGCAAAAACATGGTGGAAGAGAAAGAAGACTCAAGAGAAACTCCAGGCCTTCTTGCATCTAAATCAGCCATTTTGCACTTAAAGCAGAAATGCTTCAGTCCTGGTTTGTGCAGAGATGTGTCTGCAATCTTTTAAATTAATTTACTGACCCTGATGTTTTTCCCCCAATACAATGCTACCCTAAACCCCTCCTCCCAGCCAGTTGAGCTCTAAACATGACCTAAGAATTCATTTTGATGTCCGTGACATTGAGACCGATTCTTTGTATTGATCCAAAATGAAAAATTCAGATGAGAGAAAACAGCCAAACAGTTGACCTATGTGAGTATTGACTGTTTTCTACATGAAAACGTTGGCTCTTTCCAGAAAACTTGAACCACCACATAGTATTGAAGATGCAAAAGCGGTTTCCTCTTGTAAGAACAAGATATCACATGTTTGCTTTTGCCAAAGGCTGATTTTAACAGTAGCCACTGGAACACAGTATGTATAAACTTATTATGTGACAAACAATTTATAGAAAAGCAGGACTAAGTAATTTTTAAAACTTCTCGTAACACTAGTTATTAGCACACCAGATGCATGCAGCATAATTACAGCACTTGTTTACTTTTAAAATATGGGAAGACACTAGAAAATATTTTGAAAATAATTTTTTCCTTCCTTCTTCTTTATTCTCCACTTATTATTTAAATATGCTTCTACAGTGAGGATTCGCACTACACACACATGAAAACTGCAAAGTGAAACTGAATATAAACAGAAAGTGACTGATCTCATTTCACTGAGCAAGAGGGTTGAAGGCCAGAAAAGAAATAAATTGCTTAAGGGGTGGGATGTTAAGCAAATATTTATACAATTTTCCAGTTTTTATCAAACATAAAATATAATCTAATAATCATCTAAGGAATGTTTTGAGAACATTTTCCCTTAAGTATTACTCAACATTTAGACATGGATGATCAAAAAGTCGAGGCCCACTCCCACCAAGCATACAACAGTATTTATCTCAAGCTCTCTCTACTAGGAAAGATTATAAGGATTAAATTTCAAGCTTGTACAATTGTCTTTAGACAAACACAACAATATGCAATAAACTAGTATTCCCCAGATGACTTTATGGAAAAAAAATTGTGCTAATGACAATTAAGACTGAAAGAAAAGAAGAGCCAAATAAGTAACAATGTGGGACAAAGAGGCCCCCTTGAAAGATGCATTAGCATGGAAGCCATCAAATCAGGGGGTGGTGGCTTTCCATGTGGGAAGGCATTCTTTGGGGCCACTTCTTGGATTCCTCCTCACAAAACAGTTCATTTCTTTAAATGATGATACATATTCTCAGGGTTTGGATCAAAGAAAGCAGGGTACAGTGGGTCTCAAACTGAAATCAGTCTCAGAACTCAATAGTTAAGGGCCAAGTTTAAAAGCCCTCCCAAACAATTTCTATTATCCAGCTCAGTCACAATAATATTTTCCTATTTAACCTGTATTTAATTGGGTCAGTGGAGCAAGAGGACAAAACAGAAACTGTACTGTAAGCTAGTCTCTGCATTTATAAAACAGATATTTCTCTGGTATATTGAGCACCTGCTCCTCCTCCCAGATTCAGAGAACAAGCACTTGGGCACAGAGTTTTCAACTGATTTCAAAGAACAGAATTGTAAGCATACAAAAATTGATGCCTGAAAAATGTGCATGGGTTCATTCAACATTCCCTGCTCCACCTGTGTTGTCCATTTACGATGAGCATCTAGGGAGGAGATCTCTTTTTCCTTAGCTGACTACTAAGGATCTCGAGCACTTCTAATAATGTTTGTGTAGTTTCTTCCAAAACAATACTACATGTGTTACATGCATAACATCAAATCTGAATATAAAATAATTCCAAATACTCCATCTTACTCCAAAGAGGACACTGGAAATTTACTAAGAAAAAAACTCCTTGAGAGTAATTCTTGCATGAAGAATTATAAATGGTCACTTCATTTGATCACTTAGATTCCTTAAATAGGAAGCATCTGATGGAACTGGCATGTGGGAGCTTGATTCTCTCACTCCTTGCTGGTAGAGTTTAACTCCCATCATTCAACTGTTCAAAGATGGCCATGAAAATATGACCAACCAAGTACTCCAGCACAGGAGATGTTCTATAAAGAACACTCTTCATGAAAATTATGTTCTACAGCATCATTACCAATACCACATTCAGACCTCATTCTACTCCAGCTTTCAACATGTGCCTGCTACACAAACTGTCTAACAACCTTTCTTCTAGACCACCATAATTTCAATTGATATTTCAACAAAATGCAACTGAAATCCATGTTTTTATTTTCTTTTTAATCAGGAGTTGTGCAGTAAAATACTGGCATCTCAAAGGCTCACTAGTATGTCATCAAGTTACTACACCAGATAGAGTTTTTATGTATTCCCAGAGTATCTCCATGGCTTTATCCATCTATGTTCTGTAACAAACTATGTTTCCTTTTTTTTCTCCACAGGTGAGAGGTGATGGTGACAAAGATAATTTTGGCCAGAAGAAGTGACTGTCTACCTTCATCCTTGAGCCTACATGTCTCTCCTCCACACCTCCTTTGACAAATAAATAGCAGTGTTGTGATAGTAAGTCATAAAACATTGCATTTGTTAGGATCTGCTTCTGCTTTGAGGAACCCTAAAGTACTTAACAGATGTTTGTAAAGTCCTGATTGATTGCAGGTTGACAGCAGCCAAAAATAATACATCACAGTCCACAGCAAATTATAGGAACATAATTTCTGACAGAAGCAGTAAGGAGAGATTGAGAAGGAAGAAGTTGCCTGGGCTAGCACATCAAATTTAACATTACTGCTCCTCTCTCTCTCTCTCTCTCTTTATATATATATACACACACATATAGTTCATCATTATGTCTCCAGGGATGAGTTAATTCTATTTGTTAAACCAACTCAAACGCTCTTTTCTGTCTGCAACAACCCAAAAATATCACCCAACGTAAGATGAGCTTGTCACCTGTAGCTCTCAAATTGATATCTGAAGAAGACAACAAAGAATTGATACCTCCTCTTTCTCCTAGCTATGTTCAATAGCTGAGGAGATGAGGTATGTACTTGCCAATGGACTATTATGGGAAATCAGATACTCCACACCCCTCTAGTCTAAATTCTTCCCATGCTTCTCTTTCACTCCTTTTAAATCCATGACTCCATGGATTTCAGCCATGACTCCAAACCAGGATGGGCACTACTACTAGTCAGTCTATCATTCACAAACTCTCATCAGGTCATGGGAGGACCATGCACAGATTAATTAAGAGCATTTGCTCTTGGAATGCTTTGCTCTGATATGGAACATTATCCTCGTTTTAGAGATGCCCAGAAACAGATGTGTTCACAGTTACCCAAGATATACCCAGGACAAAACTAAGAATCAAATATCAGTAGCCAAGTTTCTGATTGTTTTTACTGGATTGGGATGGCAAAAAAAAAAAAAAAAAAAAA